>DWDX01004043.1:0-12231 GCA_018245675.1 Agara michaeli
TAACTGGTGAAATGTGGGGGTGTACTACACTCCCCTGCCTACCCCTTAGGGGATTACAGGCGTGATGTTACGTATTAAATTAACTGTACTAGAAATGTCGAGGAGTGTACTTCTGATCACTGCATCTGTTAGAAAGATCCATGCCAGTATCTATAGCAATTTAAAACTGGTTGCAGTTAACGTACTTAACATAAATGTAACAAACGATCGCGATATCACCTGCTCAGTAGTAAGGGAGTCACTTACGGCATTGCGTAATGTCAGTAGTAAATCAATACGTAAACTTAGTGTACAATGTAAATGGGAAATGTTATAATCGCACTACTTGACTCGTTAAAAGTCTGATATGTTTTGTGTTCTGGTCCGTAACGTTCGTGAAGTGCCAAGGTTAAGTTAGGCCTCCTGTTACAAGGACATTTTTAAGGCCACACTTCCACACAGCCTTCACAAATCTCAGAGTACATTAAGAAGAACTCTGGGGTCCAGGTTTCATCGCAATGTTTTCCTTCACCATCATAGTGATATTAAGTTTTCAATGTATAAAACGTATAAAGGAATAAATTTTAAAATAGAATGAACACATAAGAATGTGTGCTAAAGATATCACCGGTCGTAGCGCGGTACACAGCGACATAGGTCAAGAAAAATGACCTTGGATAGGCTCTGAAAGTGATTGGCTACTTATCTCAATATTAGGTGTACATGAGCGAGTACGCAGATCAACAAAATGTATAGTGGCGTTCAGGTTAACGTTACTTTTGATAAAGGTACGATTCAACGGTGATATCAACAGCGCACTGACCATAAGAATATAGTTGGTTATACTTATAGTTACAATAATAATTGTAACTAATAAAAATGATATTTAACTAAGTTATTAAGAACGATTTTTGTATATACGTATTCGAGTTTTATTCCTGTCGCACGGACGGTTGTAATATGTTGACGTGCGGCCATTTGACACATACTTGTAAATACGTTGAGGCAACAGAATCGTAAAATCCCCGATGATTGTTTATTCAGCCACAGTTTCAGATAAATATGTTTTTGATAAACATGTAAATCATAACCTATAACGCAAGTTGCGAAGAATTTGCGGATACATCGAGCTTGTTTATATTATATAGTAATCGATAAATCATACTTCTCTAAGCATATATACCAGATATTTTTAGTACTCCACAAAGACGGCAATACCCGATGACGTAGGAGATACTGAGAAGCGTTATATGAATAGTAAATATAAAATGCGCGTGAAAATATTAAATGTATGAGAATCCGCTCTCTTTGTTGGCAGGCACTCGTTCATAAAAGGTTCTCAGTTTGGCCGTAGACTGTTCTGCACTCACATTTGAGCGTAGTCCGTTTAAAGCGGTGCGTTGTTAAACCAGAAACCTGACAATAATCTGAAGAATGTCGGTATTCGCCTACCTGCATGCATCCTTCACTTGAATAAGGCTAAGCTTTTTGTGTGCGCGGTTGAATGCTAAACAAACCGTTGATTTCTTGTTTTTTTTTCGTTTTTGCGGTGTAACAAGAGGTGGCACGAATTTAGATTAGTATACTTGATTGATAATACAAATATATCAGAAAACATAGTAATAAATATTTGGACTAATACAATTATGAATAAAATTTGAAGTTGCAATCCGGAAATCACGCCGTTCATAAAAACTAGTATAATCTGCCTCTTATTTCGCCTAGTATGTAGGTACGGGTCAATCTATTCTGTGAAGTAAGATATTTGTACTTTTTTTTTATTTACAGTTGCTAACTGTACAAAGTAATAAAATAATGGGCGTTAAAATTTCACAATACAAATGTGTAAATACTACATTTAGTTACTGCTTACTTAAAACAACCTGATTTTAAGAACTCTTAAGCCATCGATGCGCTTGTGTGGATTTTGCAAATCAAACTAGAGTACGTATGACGTCTTTACCTATTTATTACTTACGTAATATAACAATAATTGCCATGTGACACCTGAACTAGCAGAACACGACATTTTAATATATATACAAGAGTGAAAAAAGCACATAATGTGTGGTTAATATTTATTTGAGACGACACACTGTGACGTGCGAATTATTTTTTATAGCGCTTTATATTACGTATTGTTAATGGCAGCTTAACTTACGACTATATGTTGTACGTCTGTTTGGATATTGTACCTTTTCCTTAGTAACAAATACTAATATCGTTATCCAAATAGATAATATAAAATATTTTCTTTGAAAATAAGACAATTTTTTTTATTGCAATATACCGCAATGTCCTCTAATTAAATTAAAGCAAAATCCAAACTTAGCAGCATTTAAATGCCAGCCTTATGCCCACGCTGGAATAGGTGTATACTTGAAAATTTGTAACGGCGGGCGCGGTCACCTCTGGGATGGATTACCGGTGTCCAATTTTTTATCCTCTTTAAATTTCGGATGACGCGATGAGAATTAGTTAGCGTCTGTTATCGTTAAACAAACAGTTGATAAATGTTTTACTAGTTGTGTAATACCGAAGCAAGAAAACGCTCGTGAAATTTTCCACCAGTGAGCAAGGGCCGGCCGCACCCAGCGTTGCTTAGTTATACAGATAAACGCTCTAAGTAATCCACCTAATATACATTCAACTCGAACGAGCCACATTTTAAAGTGCACATATTATTTAAAACGTGTAACATCCGAATAGCTACAATTCAACAGAACACATAACAGACACAACGATCTCATTGCACGTGAAATACACGGACGAAAGGTTTACGACGCTTGACGCAGCCGCTATAAAATCAACGAAGCACCACATGATGTACAATATTGTTTATGAAGGCAATTGATTAGTAGTACATGCACGCCATTGTGTGCGCCGTAAGTGTGTGATGTTTGACCCATAATATTAGTTTAACTTGTTGATACGATGCTTCGTGGGACTTCAAGCAAATATGTATACTCGGGCGGCCCAAGCTTAAGTTTTCGTTACGTCGGTAAAATGTTGGTGTCAATATTTTATGGCGTCAGGGTAACGGTATGTAGGTAATCAATAAAAAGTCACGTTTTAAAGATGTTCATCATTTAATTGTTTTTATTTAATGTTCAAACGTAACGAATAAAAATAAACCCGAAAATGGAAACAGTCGTTGAAAAACAAATGTGCTGTTTTTTAAGGCGTTGTAAGAAAATATTATAAATGAAAAACATAGTCCTTAATTCAAATCTTCACAACTTTAAGAAAGCAATAATTTTTAGCACATAACGTGTCTTATGTTTTGCCACTAGCATTTTTGCAACCGTAACCCACACTGCGTTTCATTGAAGCCCCTTCTTAGACTTTTAGTGAAATCCGTTGAAAATTAAAATAGAGCTACATACGGACAATATTAAATTATTAGTATAGAAGTATAGATTAGATTGTAATGGCTTGCACTTAATAATAAGAACAAATATCTACTAAACTAGAAGTATACAAATAGAAATAAATATTTCAAAGTAATATTACATAAATCCAATTATTTTCCTTTCGGTAAGGTGTCAATAACATTGGCGCTTAAGAGGAATACAGTACGGAGCACGTGTTCTTTAAAAATATACTTTACCACACGAACGCATCATCATAAAATTCATGAATTAAATGTATGAGCGTCGGCTTCGGACTGTATTGATTTGATTTACTTCTCAAATGTTTACGTGTACGGACGTCCACTGAAATTTCGTTTCTAATAATTATAAGTAAACGAAATCGTAACTATTTTTCTTTCCGATTAGTATCGCAGGCCAACTGCTGGCGAGCGGCAAGTTATATTTATATTTTAATATTTTTGTTACATTTTAATATTCACTAACGAAGTAGTAAAGTAACTAAATGCAATTATTCAAGCAGTTCTGTTGTACCCTAGTTACATAATTTAGTACATCCGGATACCACTAGATAAATGAAGTAAAATTAATCCTTTTTATATATTGTTCAAAATTTTCTAAATGTTCCATTAAATGGTTTCTGATGTGCCATACGTATAACTAATCTAATTATTAACCCAATATTATTATCAAGCTAAAGTTTGAGCAGTACAAGTTCAGAAGTGTTTTGTCATACGATATTTATACTTTAGCACGACCCTCATACGAAAGCAAATTTTGCTACATCTGTAACGAATTATTAGTATATTCGTTAAAATAACTTTGACGAACTTATAATTTTATGTGACCATTATTTAATCATACCCAATGATGCTTTATATTCTTTTAACATTAGTACGACATTTCGATTCTAAACACTTAACCATAATTATTGAATATTTGCATTCATATTCTATTAGCCTGTTTGTACCAGAAATATTATCACTCTCTTAAGCAGCCTATTGTGTCTTCTATTGAAAATGTACCTACTTAATCTGAATTTGCATGAAGTTCTCAGCATAAAATTAGATATTTCAGTGTGAGTAACAAGACAAAGCATGGGTAACCCGAGTCGCGTGCTAGTTGCCATGGCGCTAAGGTCGGTGCCTTGGTATCAGATAAGGCTCTTCATATTTCAGCCGATAAGTGCAAAGTGCGTACATAAGCACCAAGTTCAAAGCATGACAATTGTTTAGTTTAGAATTGAGACGTGTCAGCTTTTTACTTTATTATAAAAGTTACAAACGTTCATATTATGCGTACATTTGTTTAACATCAAGTAGAGCCGAATTTCGTGTGTAAGATTACTCGGATGTCTATTCTTAGTATGTCTCACTACCGCTTCACATACGATTCATTTCTTCTTCAGAATTCACTTGACTGTTGGATTTGTAACATCGCTTGAGACAGACCCACAAATGCGCAAAGCCACAAATGAAAAATTGCTTTAACATATTATTATTATTGATATTAAGTATACTATCACGCCATTTCCTCAACGGGGTAGGCTTAAAGCAGCGAATGCCAATTGAATAACATAATTATGTTAAAAATATATAACATGTTGTAACACAATCATTCGATGAAAAAACCATACGATTAAAGGTCTCACACAATCTGATTTAAACTACCTTTTAATAAATTGAATACCCGGCACGAGCTATCATACCTACTCGTACAGGGAGATATATACCTACGGATATTTCAAAAACGCCTACTAAGGATTTTGTATTGTCGTCACAATCAAATTAACGTACGCAATAGTACCATTAGTTTCGAAAATATATTAATTTTATCTATGTATATCTACTCGCAGGTGATGAGATATTTTAAAACCATACGACAACAACCGTGAAATATAACCATTTTTGGTGACTGGTTCGTTTACAAATAAACAGCATAACATATTTATTATGTAATGTAGAATATGGGAAAGTAATGAAATACTTTCTTAGTTTAATTTATTTTTAATTATAGAATTAACATTGCGATAACGGGCAAGCGCAATCCCTCCACATTAGTGTTCTTATTGATATTGTGATAAAGAGATATCTGCTCGCTACCGTACCTGTTACTGCTAGTTGCTTTTACGAGAACCGCCCATCTAACTGTTACACGCTTAACTATATCAATCTCTGATTTTATGAGATTGTTATTGCCAAGTTTCATCCCCGAGAGACTTAGTCAGTACCGCGCCGTATATAATCAAGGTATCGGAATAACCTAATAATAACCGTGATGTGTTTATGATCGAACAAATTCAAATTATTCCTATCCAATGTATTTGTTGGTGCTGCGAGTGTGTTTGCTTTTGTAAGAGCGATGAAACAGTATTTAGTGTAATTTACGCGCTGATTACTGAACAGTTAAAGACTATGTGTTGTGTTTTGTGATGTTAATTCCCTGCTGACAGTCGATTTTGTTTATAGCTTCACTATGGTACCATATTTCCGTAAATTAATATCGTTGTAAATATAGTTTTAGTTCAATGTTACAACAGCAACACATTACTTTTACGTTCTCGATGTTAAAGGCGTTTAAATTTTCGTTTTAAGATATAACATTACTCGCTATAACGTTGAAGGAAAACGTTGTTAGAACCTTCGAGTACATTTCTCTGTTGAGTGCACGTAAGGCGTTTGTTTGGCAAGTCGCACTTATCCAGGTTTGAATACCACTTCATTCTGAGACTAGATCAGTAAACGGGCGGATGAGAAATAAGCGTAATAAGCGCGATAGTATCTTTATTAATATTTCTCCACGAGTAGTGTTTCGAGCTCGTATTCTTTAATTTAATTGAACGATTGACGGTTTCCATTGAAATTTTCTTTGTTACAGGATTAAAGGAAAATAGCAAATAAAGTCCGGTGTGACAAAACACTATATCGACTAAATCGTCATCCGATGTGTACTCCGAGCCTAGCCGTCGGAGAACCTACCGCGCCCTGAACACCACGCGACAAAATAAGATCTTTGATGGTCGCTCTTCCTTTGGAGAAGATAGTCTATTCGCTCTGTCACTTCATTGTTATTAAATTCCTTAATATTTTCTTCATTTTATAACTTTCACCTTTTTATATATCTAAATAAAACGACATGAGTAAAATACTAAAAGTAGTGGGAGCCTCCTGGCTGCAGACCAAGATCAGCTCTTATATTCTGGGATTTCTCGGTGTCCTCGCCATTTTGGCTCTCTTCGTTGGACAAATAGAGAGGTAAGTGATTTAAATTTAAAAAAAAATTAAAATCAATAGCTTCATAACTGATTATAGATTGGTATAGAAGGTCCAAAAATTTTAAACTCAAATAATATTATTAATCGAACAAACCGGTACTAATACATATTTATTCTGATGATTAAACTCTATATTCTATTGTAGCGTTTCCGTGCTTTGGAGGGCATATTCTTATCATTGAGTAAGAATCATTAGACCGGAGGTCTTAAAAGAAGGTTAAAAACAATCGATAAACGGGTTGTTTCTAATTGGTAACTAGTTCATATCGCCGTCAAATTGTACTTCAGCAGCGTGATGGAGCATGTTGTAGGCCTTCAATAGTTGTGTGAAAGACACGTGTCTAATACGACGTAAAAAGGCTTGCAGACCTCCATATGTAAATGCTCCCTGTCGAATCCACGTAGACACCGTTAATGAATTCAGCCGCGTCTCCTGTCTTGATTTTCAATGACATCTCTGTGATATATTAATTTTTATCTAACATTTGTTTAAGCATACTTTTCTCTTCAGAATTCAGGACGGTAATTATGCTGCCACCGTTTTCTATTCAGAAAAAACCGGTTACCGCATCGAGTACTGGGGCCAAAGTAACGAACTAGCCGACGTTGCCACGGGAGTAGCGAGAGCTTACTTCAGAGGCGATATCGACACCACCGGGTTAGTTTTCAGAGAATCGCTTATCTTTAACAAAGTATATTAAGGAGTTTTACGAAGTAAACAGTCTCGATGAATAGGTAGGAAAATTTGGTTAAGACCTTGTTTGCTGGTCTTTATGAATATTCTTTCAACAAATAACATTTAAATTTTGAACGACAAAGCTTGACGCAAAACAACGACGTACTTCTTTTATTGTTCTCATCGTATTGAATTGCATTGATTTGGTTAATGATCAATGCAATTCTATCTATCTATTTGATAAACAAACACGACTTAAGTCTAATCATTCTTATTTTCTCCTCGATCTCAGCGTCGTTGATTTGTTCCACAATTTTTGAGTTTGATATTTTAAAAAACAAAGGCATTACAGTTTAGATTTAGTCTATTTAAATTACGAAAAATACCTTATATGTATTATTTTTATCATTGAATATATTTGAAGAATAATATTAAATTAAATTGTAACAACATCATGTCCGTAGTTGGTCCCTGCTGGAAGTTGAAACAGATGGATCATATCCGGATGAAGTGCAGGCTTACGCGGCGGGAATCGTCGAGGGTGCGTTAACCTGGTCATTAATACACACCCATTTGGAAAACACAATCCGGGCGAAATGCGAAGATCAGCCGTTGGAGAAGCAATGCGAGAAACTACGGGACGCCTTAGACAAATCCGTCAATATATGGAAAACGCACGCAGCAGAACGAGGAACAACTGACCCTTTTTGGCATCATGTAAGCTATTTATCAACAATATTCCGTCGCTAGCACGAATTCTATATTACGTAACGGACATTCTCGATACAACGTGACGTATCCACTTAAAATACGTTTTACTTACATATAGCGGACTATCTCCCCTTATCTGTATTAAGTAAACACGTTGACGTTCCAGGTATCTCTGTATTACACACAAATTGGTGGAATATTTACCGGTTGGAAATACGGAGTTGAGCGCAGCACGAATGAATACGACACGGACATATCCGATTTGTATTGGCTGAACGCAGTATCTGAAGTTGCCGAAATACAACACAAGCTGAACATATCTATAGAAGATGGTGCCGTGAACAGTTTGCCCGGCTTGTCTAGCGCCTTCCTGAGAATTGTAAATGGTATATCTGATGATGGATCGGTCGCAAAGAAACTTTACGTAGCTCAGAATGTAGCAGGAAGGTAAGCGAAACTCGTTCGTATCGCTTCGACTGTGAGTTATATGGAAATGTTTCTTACCAATCGTAAATCGAACATCGGTGGTTGGAGCGAAACTCTTACGATTCCAAGAACTAAATCACTCCTCATCATGCCTTGTCTTTGTACCTTACAGTTATTCATCGATGACACGGATAATGAAACGTTACAAACTAAATTACCATCGCACATCGAAGGATTCCTCGCCACCTTCGGGAGTGACTGTTGATTTTTCGGGGTACCCAGGCTCCGTGACCAGCCAAGACGAGTTCTACGTGATCTCGGGAGAAAATCACAGAATGGTAGTCGCGGGGACCGCTTTGAAGAACTATAATAACAAGCTCTGGAAGGATGTCAATATAACAGAACAGGTATAAATTAAGCGTTATAAAAATAACCACAACAACAACAATATACCGTCACGCCAGGTCCCTAACGGGGTAGGCAGAAAGCACCGAATGCCAAACATCTCTGTCCTTGCCAACCTGACGCGCCTCGTCTACATTCATCGCTTTCTTTATGTATGCACGCCTGTTTCGGAGACTCTTGTCTTCTCCATCAGTATCTGACCTATTTGGTCGAGATAGGACAGTTTAGGTCTCCCTCAGCGCCTACATCCATCAACACTAAAATAACAATTCTTAGATTATCAATTGCTATAATAACTAAATTAATTTTTAAATAAAATGTCTTCGTTACAGCTTCCCGTGGGTCCGCGAGTTACCGCCGCCAACCGCCTCGCCGGCAACGTGAGCGCGTGGGGCCACACCCTCGCCGCGTACAACTCGGGCACCGCGTGCAAGCAGTGGCTGCTCGTCGACTACAACAAGTTCGATCGTCTGCACGCCGCCCCCCGAAAAGACCCCCTGAAGATCCACAACAAGGAAGTCATTACCGAGAGCACGGTCAATAAGTAAGTTTGAAGTATTTCTAATTGTCACATTCATTTGATAGCTTTAAATGCTAATACTTTATTTTTATTATCTACGTCCATTGTTATTGGTCTACTGCTGGACCGGGTCTTCTCTCGTTGTGAAGGGTTTATTCCATAGTCTACCACGCTGGCAAAGTGCGGTTGACTTCACACACCCCAGAAAATATTAAATACTTTATAACATTTCTAAGGTGTGTAGGTTTCCTCGCAATGTTTTTCTTCACCGTTATAGCAAGTGATATTTAAATTCTTATATATAAAACGCAAGTAAACCAAACGGGTACTTAATGTTAAGGAATGTGTTTAAAATATTGTATTATTATTATTATTTGTTTCGTTTGAAGTGATACATAATAGAGTGTCACGTTTCAAGGTTATCCGGAAAACATACATTCTCTAATCACGCTCAGTACTAAGTATGTATAACAACGGCGTCACGTTTATCAGAAATGTGTTATTAATAGTGAAGACGTGTTTACGTGCAGGTTTACATCCTCTCGGCAATCTGGGATGCTGTCACTCTCTATCTCGTACATGTTGATGTACGTGTCGCTTGTACACATACATATGTGTACTGAAATAGAGTGTCATTTATAGATATACAACAGATAATAAATTAGCGTATGATAGCAGCCAGCTAGCGCTTGGACAACGATCATTGTATTTGTTATCACTCTGTATCTAGCAATTAACATGAGCTCTATTGTACGATGAGGTGAATGTATTGTTAATGACTATAATTGTATGGGGCACGTGTTGGTGCATTGATTTACTGATCTTACTGCGGAGATTTAAAACAATCTTTGTTAAGAAAGAAACGAACAGTAGGTGAAATAAAGTTGTGAGTTAAAAAGGGATGTATACATTCGATTCGATTTCACCAACTAATAGCTAGGACGGTTAATAAATGTTCTTCTTACATTTACTTATCGTATTTTTGAACTACTGCAGAATTAATTATTGTTCTTGTTAATTTAAGCCGGTAAAGCTAAGCAATTGAAAATATTTGATTAATGTTTTTAAAAGGTGTGCTCTTTTATTACGGTAAATAGTAGGTGTAGACAGGAATGATTTAAATTTAATCATCTAATTGTTAGAACGCAGTGGCACTGACACTACCAGTTTATAATGTTTGCTTTTAAGTTTGTTTAAAGTACGGCAGAATAACAGAAATCAACCTATATCTGGTCACTTGTAGCAGATGAAATTTGCATTGCATCCTAATGCATTAACCCTAGCAGGAAAATATATTTTTTTAAATTTTTATTGCCTAATAGACTTGCGTAATATAAATGATTCCAGAGATATAAAACACACGATCGTCCACCGCGCCGGGAGCGGGCGCGCGAAGGGCCTGCTGTGGCTGATCGAGCAGGTGCCGGGCCGCACGCACTCCGCTGACCTCTCGGATGCGTTTCTGGAGAAAACCTACTGGGCCACCTATGGACTGCCTTTCTTTAAAGTGAGTAAACGATGTAATAAAAGTTGTGAGCAACAATAGCAAACAATAATTCTGTGTAGAAATGTGAATTGTGTGGGTAATTCTTCATGAGCAATGATACAATGTGATCGATTCATCTCTAAGCTTTCTACTAAATTTATCAAAGCAAGTGTCTTATGTGGTACATTATTGGGTTACTTCCAATGTATTTTTAGAATCAGCTATTGTAATGGTTATTGTTGCTAAAGTTTATGTTTATATATCTTGTAAGATCGCGTTAAACTAAAAATCTCACTTTATGATAATCGAGTAAGTTATTTATTCACTAGAGAAACTAGAAAATAAAATTTATAGATTCTTTTTAATTAACACGAATTATTTCGATTCCAGGATATTGCCGAAATTACACACGTCACGAAAATGGAAGAGCTCCATGGAAGTGTATTCTCAGAATCTGAATCATCGCGGGCGATCATTTTCAAGCGCGGCTACAAGAACGCCACCTCCCTCGAGAGCATCATAGAGCTGATGCGGACCAACAACGTGACAGCGATGTACCGCGCCAACAACGACAGCGGCGCCTGCGCTCGGAGCGCCGACTGTCTTTTAACAGAAGCGGGCTACTCGGCCGTCCTGGGAGTGAGAGGCGACCTCGCCCAACACCACAGACAAGCGTTCGGCGTTATTGATACCAAGATTGTCAGCGGTGAGCATAATCCACATAGATCTTTCGCTGGCAGATAGCTGTTGATATATAAGGAGTAAGTTAGGCCACATTTATTGATAATGTGGGCGCAGCTAGGTAGTACGATTTATTGATGCTCGTTGTGGATTACTATGTTTTATATTCAGCATTATTAACTAGTAAATTGTTTTTGCGGAGTTGTGTGTTAATAAAAATGTATATTTTCTAGGTACTCAGAACGATACATACATGGAGTTCATCGGAATTTCCGGACCACCGTTCACAGAGTCAAAAACATTGAACACATCGGACGTGCCGATCAACAGAGGAAACGTTGCTACCACTTACACTGACCGGTTCGATGACGTACCGTCCCTCGACGGATTGGAAATCAGGGATCTCATTAAGCAACAACAGGAAGAAGCACAACAAGAGACACTAGAAAAGTTGAACAGGGACGTTGTCAAACCGTTCCAATGGTCCGAGAGCGCTTTTCATGACAACGCGCACGTAGGTCTTCCAGACAAATGGGACTTTGGCCCCTTTAGGCCGAACTGGTCTTGGTGAATCTCAACGTATTTTCAGCGAATCGTCCATAATAAATAGGTTTTTAAGAGGAATATTTCTATCAGTAGTAGGAGTCAATCATATTCTTTGAATAGGCATAATTGTATTTTTTTTAATGTTTTATAATTTGC
>DWDX01004044.1:0-12231 GCA_018245675.1 Agara michaeli
TATGTGAGCTTCTGTTGTGATTAAAAAAAGCACCATCAAACACTATTGATTATTGTGTTACATTACCACCGATTATATTATATTTGAATTAAATCGGGTGAGGTTCAACTCACCTTGCGCTTAGCCTGCTTCTCCTTGAGGCGCTTGAGCTCGTCCTCCTCCTTGGCTCGCTGCTTGCGCCATTCGTTAATGTATTCCTTCAACTGCTCGTCCAAGTCCGACCGCTTCTGGTCTTGGCGCTATATTAACGAGTACAATGATATTTTAAAATGAAAATTCATTACTGTCCCTATGATTTTCATTAACGATTATGTTATAAATAGTATGCCAGTGATCTGTTTGAATGTAATTATTTTGTAAAAATAATGAACGGTGTCAAGAAATGAAATTTTACCTTGATGAATTCTGGATCTCCTTCACCCCTGAAAAATTAAAATACTCTATAAATATTTAAATCAATTTTCGTATGTTAGTTAATGTTAGAAACCGTCATTACAACGGTTCACAATACATATATAGCGGCTGTTACGGCGAAATTTTTATCGATTTTCGTTATGAAATACACAATCCTGCTTTTAGCTTTCAAAGTGTTTGTTGTGTCTTGTATATTGTATATTGTGTCCACCTCGTTTCTTATCTGTCGCGTGTCGCAGTTTCAGTTAACACTCGTCATAAATACAAATTATGTTATTTTGTGAACGGATTATTTATTTTAAAATGAACATTGGGAATCGATACATGTAGGTGTACGTACGAACATACAGTAACATAAAAACACATGTCACATTGAGTACATAATGCGGTTTGGTGTCTGTGTTTCTGATATAGTAGGTATATATGTGTAACATACATGACATGGATTACGTACCAAGGACAATGGTATACATATTATGTTTATTATTACATTATTGTATTATAGGGCGTTCATGCTTGCATGTCATGCTATACCTGTCATGCAATTATGTAGGAGTCAGTCCGGGGGACTGCGAGCCTCCCGTTGACCGTCATATCGATTTTTTGTTCTAAGCGACACGGGCGCCGCGTAAATATCGAAAATAGAACGCCCACTGAATAGTCAAATATAGCATCCGACCACAGAGCGAGGTCGGTTCGTTCGTTGAACGGTCATCTGGTCGGATGCGATAAATCTGGACATTAGAAACGATCACAAAAATATAAAACACGCGCCCGGGCCTCGTCGAGTTAATGAGTGGATTACATAGTTAGTGACACCACAGAGAGCGGTGCGACTTACGGTGCGATCGATGGTCTACTCCTAGAAACAGAAAATAACAATCAGCCTCTACTACATCGTACAATAATACCACTCTGTATGTTATAAATAAAGGTAGAGAAAATAAGCGTGAGATGATTATTTCGCGCATTCATAATAAAGTATTCGTTACAAGCCATCCTCGTGAGTTTAGATATTCGGGTCGCTTATGGGACGTCGCCGGACCGCCCGGTTAACGTGCAGCCGATCGCAGCTTTCGCGCACCGACCGCGCGGCGACCGTCCGTCGACTACAAGCGAAGCGTAAAAGTAATATCTGACGTGTGGCGATACTCACTCGGGTTTAGGAGCGGGCCTGCGGGAGACAACGACGGCAGCGTCCGGAGAAAAGAAAACGTACACGATTAGAAATTGTATATAAAGTACGGAACGAAGCCAACGAGTACACAAAGCCGAAGATGTTAAGCCGAACGAGATAACACACGACAGGATTTAGTCCATACACCAGACAGATCGGTTCGCCGGTCGCCCGTGGCGGCCGACCGTGCCGAGCGGATCGTTTCTGACTGAATGATGATGATGTTACGTGGATGTTTTGGTATTAGACAAGCGGAACGCGGCAGCTGGACGGATCCACTAGTTCGTTATCTGAAAGCGATGGATGTGGAGTCTTAGCACTATAAGCGTTATACGGACATCCAAACTTAGCCTAAAGAGCGAAGTGAGTGCAAGTGTCGGATCAACCAAAAGGGCACGCCACTTACTTCCTGCAACAAAAGAGAGAATAGGCATGTGAAGGGGTGCAACAAACCCATGTAACGGGAGGGCTGGTGTCCGGGGCTCAAACCTGCTATGACTAAATCACACTTGAATGAGTGATCAAAATACAGGAGGAAATTATTTTATATCTTAATGCTTCCCTCGGTAACGAGAGATCGGCGAAGGCAAAGAGACCAGGCCCAGATAAGCTGAATCAAAAATCAAACGGATGGTGTCTAAGGAGAGCCACATTGGAAAAGAAGACGTGATGAGTAGACTAAAAACTTACGTCTCCGGAACTTCTTCTTCTACTTCCTCCTCCTCGGAGCCACTGCGGGAAACGCACAATGTTTACATTTAAACACGAGGAACACATAGATATATAAGGAGTACACAGGATAACGTATCTATACTAAGTCTGATCGTAGTGAAGGCATCCACAATGTTAGTTAACTTTCACATGGAAAGGTGAACTAGGTCTTCTAAACATATAACGACAAAGGTTGTTTAAAGTGTTGATATGTATAGTATAAGAAGTAGTATGTATTGCAAACATTAAATACTTCTGCGAAAATATTAAGTCCTTTGACAGTTCCTCCTAATCGTAATGGCCGCGTTATTCCCGCCCTCGATCGCGAATACTTACGAGTATTCTTCCTCGTCAGACATGGTGATGGATTATAAAATCTGTAAAAGAAAAGTATGTTAAGTAAATCGTTAACTATTTATAGCATGTAGTACGTCAGAGCGCATCAATTTTATCATCGTTACGGGCTATTTATAAGTTGGCAAGCGAGCGTGCATCATGTTCGACATTGTTTACAATCAAATCGATCGAATGGTCTTTGGCTGCATTTCAACATTATAAACTGGCGTCGTATATTTTACTTCCTATTAATATTAATTGGGTCGTGCATCCGAAAAATGTGTCGGCGAAATGAATCTGAATCGAATGTTCTACTTTCTTTTAAGCTCTAGCGTTGTTACTTGATCATTTCAATATGGTACGTAGTTAATATTAATTTTTACTAATCACTTGTGAATATTGGCATAGAAAATTATATTTACAATATTTTTTTTGTTATTAAGCTCCTTTACAAGTCTTTCTTTGCAAAATCGATCTTGGTCGTTGCTTTCTATCAGACGAGGTTGCAGACAAATATTGGTCTGAATGTCAACGATCGGTAGCTATTGAATTTTTGTCACTTCATGTATTACCTTCAAAAAATTATTTGTGTCTATTATTTTAACCTTAGCAGCAATATTATGTTTGTATGTTTATGTCTACGTGTGATAAACCGAGGCCGATGCAATTAGACGTTATAAAACATACAGTTATAGTTTTAATCTAATATTGATTCTGTCGGCTTAGATAAATATCAATTAATCGGCGTTTATAGAAACATTTATCATTCGTGCTCCATTAGTAAATATCCAAAGCGATTTTGGTCGGCCGCCAAACGAAGATATACCGATGTCGGCGGCGATCGTTCGTCCACGAAATGTGACCGGATCGTGTGGAACATTCAGTCGCTTATTGTTTACGAAGCGGTTATTTTCGGCCGGTTTTATCTTTCCAACCATCCAGCACACCCACGAGCGGTGGCGCTGGCAGCCGTTCAAAGAAAGTGTAAAATTGGATTGCGCGTTCCTCTTCCCCCTCCCGATGTCGTCGCGGACGCATTTTTGCACAATTTCTGAATTTTACATAATGTACTCTAGACAAATGTTTTATTTATTTAATGAAAACATTAAAATAATGTGGTATAAATTGTTACCGATAAATGTTCTTCTATGACCTGGGACTGGAGAATGGATACGTGTTGTTATTTTATTGCGTTAGGATAAATTATTTTGTGAACATAAGCTTAAGCCTTTTACAAATAATATACAATTTATCATCTTGCTAATTGTAAGGTAGTTAGGTAGTTTATGTCAAGTGTGAAAATAACTTTACTACTTAATTCCTTTGTCGGGCCTTAAAAATGTAAGGTCTATTCCGTATTGTCTGCCTATCTCATTGGGGACCTGTTGTGATATTGACGAACATTTAAGACGCTTTTTTCATAACTACAAAAGTTGAATGTAAAAAAAATTAAGTATGCATTATTTATGTTTTTGAAAAAAATATGTATATTTAAGTACAGTAGGTAACTAGTTATTTATTTATTATTTATCTTTAATATCTTAGTTTAATTTCATTGGTACCAATTTAAATTTTCAGGTATTAAAAAAGTGACGTGCAGTATTAGTTAGGTACAGGTATTATAATATATTAAGTAAAAATTGCTAAAATGTATAAGAATAATAGTTTTCAATGTTTTTTTTTATTTATTTACACTTCATTGGCACACGTAAAGAGAGGTTACAATAAGCGGACACGATGCCTGGAGGCTTTGTGTACCAGGCAACCCAACTTTCAGGCTCTATACCATTATAATGTTGAAAAAATGAAACTTTACAATGTTTGAGTTCTTTCGTTAACTTACTTTTTTGTCTGAAAATGAGTTAACAAATTGTTATTTATGCTGATAGAAATTTAGTTAATATAATGTCGCTATTGCACAGTGTGTAGTGTGGGCGTCGTGTACAGTGGTCTCGTTCAGTTTGTTGCGCGGGGAGCGTGTAATTTCATGTAATGTGTGTTACAGCAGCGCGCGCGGTAACGTAACCCGCGCTATACATGGATTTTCTATTTCCGCGCGCCGGCGCTGCCCCGAATTGGCACACTCCACGCGGGATTATTTTTAGATCTCACAACAGTCCATAGCCGAAACAACTTATATTCCAAAATCTGCCTTTTTTCCAAAATAGCTTCCGAACGCACTCAGGGCTCCTACACACTGTACAATAGTCACGCACTACACTACACGGCGCGGCACTTACGTCGCACGGGTCGAAGGCGGTCACTCGGTCACTTCGGCACTGCTTCTTCAACCGGCAGCACAGCGACGTTGGAATGTGGAGTCCGCGGCGACCGGGGCGGCTCTGACCGGTGGAGCCGCGCCGCGGCCGCCGCTGACGTCCCGCTCCCCCCGCGATATATTTAGCCACGGTCATTTTTGAGCCGATCGCAGCCAGCTCCGGTTTCTACGAGCGCCTAAAGCTCCGCGGCCCGCTCGTAACCGGACGTGCTAGGACGCGAAGGGCGTGGCTGCGGACCTTATCCTACGAAATTATTATTTGATGACGCTTCGTATATATTTTCAGAAGTCCGTGTTATACCGCATACGAATCCGAACACTACACAGTCGAAATTTATGAGTACGTTACGTCTACCTTTCTTCTGTAACTCCTCGAAACCTAGGCGCGTAATGCTGACATTAGTTTAAATCGACGAGGTGGACTCTTTGCTGCCTCAGGTCGCGGTAATACTGGCAAATTGCCATATTACTGTACCTCCGTCTTGTCTTTCCTTTTGTGTAATGCATTCCGGAATCACTGCTGTGTATTATATTGCTTTATGTATAATATGTATTCACATTGATATCAACTGATAAAACAAGAAGTAGCTTTACCACTTTTATCAACATTAGGCACGTCACATCTTTGTGCATCCTGCCAAGGCTGGAAATAACGAGGTTCTCACAACTTTTGTTACAATACTCCGCTCGTCAATTGTTACTCAGAACTACTGGCTATTTGTCATCCTTTTCTTTTTCCTTGCATCCTTTAACTTCAACAGTCCGATAGTATTTGATATCTACTTATGATGATGAAAACCCTAAATTCTTAATTAATATTGAAAGTTACTATCAGCACTACAGTGAATGTTTATAATCACTTTCGATGGTTTGACCGCAGAAACCAAAGATATATTTAAAATGTAAGGCTACTACAATCTCATTTATAGGCCTTGTCATTTAGTAACCTAAACCTGGCTCTCTGGGGTAGCAGGATACCAATCAATATTAGGTAGGAATTACATCCTATTTAGTAATACTCTTTCGATTATGGAAAATGGTCCTTCAACATCAGACCCTATATTGCTAATATTAATTCAATATTTACATCATGATTTCAAATGCCTGCGTTTTTCAAATGCCTTTAAGGCAGACAAACAGAGAATAGGTTACGTTTCGGCTACCGATTGTAGTGTAGATGTAATATTTATGTCGAGGTTTAGTAAGCAATATGTATTTTTCAGCGATATGAAGAAACTATGAGAAATGCATTATTAGTCAGTTCTTCTATACAATTATTAAGATCACAATACTTTTACAAATTAATATCTTTAATATGATTACCACTTTAAGAAGTTTTAGGTGTATTTTGTCTTATTTAATAAATACCCGAGCGTTATTAACAATGAGTTGACCTTGTATAAAGGAACCTAAAGAAACTTGATAAAGACCTTTTTCTGACACATGCTTTCGGCTTCTGACTTTCTTTCGAAAATAAGCCAAATCAGTTCCGTAATATCATAAGAAAACTAGAATATTAGTCTGAATGTTATCGCTCGGCTTATTATCGTTACTTCTGACTCGCTTTCTATATATGCCACCTTATTCAGAAGGTGAGTCCGAACAAGAATTCATACTTAACAATTAGCTTTTTTAAATTTTCTTATATGGTAATATTCTAGATGCGATAGATATTTGCCATCATGACTACTAGAAATATTAATGTAGGTGTAACAATAAACCTGACATCTGCAAACTTCAATTTATAATTTTATATTCTTTGTCATAATGGACGAATGCTAATTGATAAACGAAACAAAACTGTCATGTCGTTCACATGACAGTTTGTCAATGAGTCAATGTCAATTTGAAATCGAAATTTCATTCACCCAAAAGTTTTGCCGCCAATTTTTGGATATACAACTATTCACTGTGTTGTATGTTTTTATTTACCACAGTGAGATTTAATTAATGTATTTATATTTCAATAATGTATTCAAAATAATGTCAATATGAATTCGGAAAATAAAAGTACAGAAAACAGTTTTTTGACACCAAAACGAAAACGTCTTGGGACTGGAAGAGTAATACGAAAACACAACGGCTGGAGGAACAGCTTCAAAATAAATAGCACTCCACTTAGTCCGCAGATTACATCTTCGTTGTTAAAAACTCCGGGAAGATGTGACTCGCCGGATTTGCCGTGCAATCAAATAGAATATATGTATGACTCTGGTAATAATTCAGTTGCTAGTGATATTCCATGTTCTCCTGGTATCGCGGACTGCGACGACGTACGGAATTGGCAAACGCTGATGTCCGACGACAATGTTTGTGAACGAGTCGTGTCTTTGGACATTTTGGCAGAAAACGAATTATCTGAAGAAATGTTTCAATCGCAGTTGGAACTGGAATTGAGTCAAAAGCGCTCGCCCACGGACAAGCTGATACAAGAAGTGAAAGAGACCTTCGATGTTGTTAATCAATCGATTTTATGCAATCCCGACAACAAACAACAAGAGAGTTTATTTGACACAACCAAAGATTCTTTTTTATTAGACATTCAGACTAGTGTTGTTTTGGAGGAACACAAGAAGGTCACCGAAGACGGCAATCTAGTTAAATTGAATACAATATCACCAGTTAATAGCAACAGTTTTTACGGTTTGCCGTTAAAGACCAAGGAATTATTCAAAGCTTATAGAAATATTGAGAAGTTTTATGGTGAGTATACCACACATTGTACTGCTATAGGAATCGACAGGCTATGTTAAAGGATAGAGACCTTAATTCATATGCATATAGTAGTCCTATGTACTGGTTTAATAGTTCTGTGGCTATCCTTGTACTGCTAAGTTGAAGTTTGTGATATCAATCCTATTAAAAATAATTTTGTGATGTGTTTGTCTGAATGTGACAGTATGAGTTTCTATATAAGCATATATTTAGATTTCTAAATCTGCCGGTCATTTGACCGATGACTGTGGGTATGATATTAAAAATTATTATTACTAATGTTTGAAAAATTATACCTTCAAAAATGTGTTTATTTGTAGACTGGCAGGAAGAGTGTCTCAACTTGGATGCGATTAAAGAGAGGCGTAATCTGATTTATGCTCTCCCTACTAGCGGTGGTAAGACCCTGGTGGCAGAGGTGCTCATGCTACGTGAAGTTCTCACCAGAAAGAAGAATGCCCTGTTTATATTGCCCTTTGTTGCTATAGTTCAAGAGAAGGTAGGTTCGGACTATTAACTCTATGAATTTAGGCAATCAAGTATGTAAGCATTACAATATACTTACGTTCTTTTAGATCTGGGCTCTCTCTCCATTTGCACTACAGCTGGAGTTTTTATTAGAAGAATACGCAGGTGGGAAAGGAGAGATACCACCGAAGAAGAGACGGAAGAAGAATAGCATTTACATAGCCACCATTGAGAAGGGGCTGGCTTTGATAAGGAGTTTGATTGAGTTAGACAGACTGCAGGAGATTGGACTTATTGTGGTAACTAAATAGAATAGTATGTAAATTATAAATAGTTTTATTACAAATACATACAAGAAATCACAAAACTCTATACATAAAGTCTGTTAATAATATCTATTTTAACAATTTATTTGGTATTTCACTCAAGGTGGACGAGTTTCACTTAATAGGGGAGCCTGGCCGTGGTGGTACCCTTGAAACATTGCTGACAACTGTACTTTTTGCAAACAGTAAGTACCAACCTTGGTAATATATATTAAAAATCCTAGGCATGTGCTCTGAAGTTCATGAATGAATTATTGAAAGTTTTTGGATGCAGGTGCCGAAGGAGATCATGACCTTGCTTGAACTATCTTGACCTCATAGGTCAAATATTGGTCGATGGGGGAGTCGCGGCTCTCTGAAACTGGAGTGTTTATAGGAAGAGTGTCAAATGTCAGAAGACGCATGACAGGTCTATAGGGATAGCGATACCAGCAAGATACCAATGATTATTAAAGAATTCCCTTACAGAGGGCATCCAAATAGTGGGCATGAGCGCGACCATCAGCAACCTGACCGAAGTGGCGTCGTTCCTGCGCGCGGCCGTGTTCCAGCGGGACTTCCGGCCCGTGGAGCTCACCGAGTACGTGAAGCTGGGCGCCGCGCTCCACAAGATCGTGAACGGACCGCGGGGCGTCGAAGTCGTGTTCGAACGACAGCTCGCATACGATGCAAGTGTTCTTATCTACATAGTTCTCTACTACGAGCGATTGTTTTTTTTTATTACAATTGGATTTTCGGTATGAGGAGCGAACAAACGGTTAGAGTCATTGTGTCCATGCGTTCCCAGTACTCGGCGGCGGCGCTGAGTCTCGACCCCGACCTACTGGGCGGGCTGGTTTCGGAGGTGGTGCCGGCCGGCTCGTGTCTCGTGTTCTGCCCCACCAAGCGCAACTGCGAGAATGTGGCCGCCCTGCTGTGCAAGTTGCAAAGAAAGTGAGTGTTGGATGCCAACGCGGTCGCGCACGCGTATACATGTACGTACGCGCGTACAGACTCGCATCAATACGTAACCGTATTAAAAACGTTAATCGGTATTTTAATTTTCATTACGGACCATTTCTGGGTATGTATCGACTTCAGTTATGTAACTATTTACATGGACGACGTTTCAGTGAAATGTTATCACACCGCACAGCGGAGCGCGCTGCGCTGGCGAGTGCGCTGCGGGCCGAGGGCGCCGCGGGAGATCTGGTGCGCTGCGTGCGCTACGGGATCGCCTACCACCACGCCGGGCTCGCGGGCGACGAGCGCAGCCTGCTCGAGCAAGCTTACAGGTATGTTCGAATAGATGCACCTTTTATTACCCTTTACATAAGGTTGAAGTTCAGAACGGATACTAGTAAACATGTATCACATATATCGTCCACTTAAAAATGACGCCTATCCGTATGGAAATTAGCCGGGAAATTGTGTTTGTAAGAATATGTAAAACACTGCCAAGAGGATGCCGTTCGGAAACGATGTAGTTTTGTAGGATGGGAGAGTTATTAGAGTTGCGTCTGTAGTCTCAGTGCAGTGAGTGCGTGGTGCGGTGCGCAGGGCGGGCGCGCTGTCGGTGCTGTGCTGCACGTCCACGCTGGCGGCCGGCGTCAACCTGCCGGCGCGCCGCGTGCTGCTGCGGGCGCCGTGCGCCGCGCGCCGCCCGCTGCCGCTGAGCGCCATCCGCCAGATGGCGGGCCGCGCGGGCCGCGCCGGCGCCTGTCCCGCCGGTGACGCCTTCGCCTTGGCCTTGCTATTGGTTTCTATCGCTCTCGACACCGCAGGCTCAGCGTGTCCATCTATGAGTTCTTATTGCTATTCTTTTTTTATAATTTCGATTCTATATTTGTTTCCAGGCGACAGCATATTGATCTGTAGCGCTCGCGATTGGCCGCAGCTCCGCGATACGTTGTCGGCGGGCCTGCCGCCCCTCCGCAGTGCGCTGCGGCCCTGCTGCTCCGACTTGCTGCTGAGCGGCGTAGCGCTGGGGCTGGCCGACGATCGCCCCTCGCTGCTTCGGCTGCTGTCCACCACCCTGCTAGCCGTGGCTCCCGATGATAGGTACTAGCGATATCTTTATTTATGCTGGGACGAACGGGCATTGAATATCCTGAGATCAAATAAAGGCAACTTCTATTGCATAGATAACACTACGTATATTTGAAAGCAAATTTCTTTTTAATAAAAAGTATATTGTATGTATTTTTTGAATCAGTTCCCTGAATATAAACGACCTGTGCGACGAGGTAGTAGACTCCCTGCTGGCGAGCGACGTGCTGCAGCGCGGCGGCGGGGCGGGCGCGCGGGGCGGGGACGGGCCGCTGCTCGTCAGCACTCTGGGGACGGCAGCTATTAAAGGTTATATTGAAAAAACCTTTTCTTTCAACCCTTTTTTTGTTCGCCGCTTTTAAGGGTCTCCTCTCATAATAACAGGGTTTAAATTCAAAGTGGCACACCTTGGCCCACGCCCGTTGGCAGACCTTATTCACCTACAGACAACATTTCAGAAAACTATGGTTTCGTCACTATGTTTACCCTCATCTTTGTAGCAAGTACTTATATATTTAATTTTTAATATATACTTTGAGCTATCCCAATAACGTCTGCGTAATCTGTTTACCTTTTTGCTACTACCTTCTTGCGTCCCGCCGCTAGGTCGGGGTCTCTGCCGCGACAGCAGCAAACTTCAACACGCAGATCCTTCGCGGATTCACGTAGTCACTAAAGCAATAGCGTTGTACCAATCATAACAAAATTATATTTTAGGGTGCCTAGAGCTGAGCGTAGCCAGACGACTGCTAGCGGACCTGGAGCAAGCGTCCCGCGCGCTGGTGCTGATAGGGCCGCTGCATCTCCTGTACCTGGTCACTCCTCACGATGCCGCGGGCATCAAGCCCGATTACCGACATTACTACTCATTGGTCAGCCTGCTATATATTTATTACAAAGACAAAGACGTTTATTTGTACAATATTCTATACTGTTTCTCTTTTTTCCCGTTATTGGGCAATATAGCACGTGCAGCTCGGCCGATTCCACACGCCCCACAGAACATTATTGAAAGCCTAATTAGCATGGTGTTTCTGGAATTATAAGTTTTCTGTAAGAATTTTAGTCTGCAAGTTTGAATTTTCCTGAAATCACTTTAGCGATAGTCTCATGTTGTCTGCGTGACGTAACAAGAATGACTGTTTTGATATCTCAAATATATCTCATCTCGTTAATATTATAAAGGCAAATGCACACGCTTTATTTACTTTCAATCGATTATGCATTCAGTTCTGATATATTGAATGTATCAATGTGTGTAACTGAACAATATCTAATGTTAACATAGGAACTTGTCACATTACGTTGTTTCAGTATTCACAATTGGACGAAGAAGGTACTCGAACGGCAAAAATCTTGGGCATCACCGAAGTGAACGCTATTCGAATGATGACAGGAAAACATATAACTGTAAGTTGTTTATGCAGCTTATAAGATTTTAATATCAGAGTGAAAGATTAAAATGTGTGCAAACCCTCGACAGATGGACAGGACAGACCCAGACCATACTGGGTTAGTTGAGTATCATGTAGCTAAAACATTTTGTTACAGTATGGATTTTAATTTTTACGACTGAAACTGACCAATATTGTCAAGTTCGATTCGGCCATTAGATAGTCATAAACGAAGGAGCGAAACGTGTGTGTGTGTGTGTGTGTGTGCACAGAACGTGTCAGAGATCGTGGTGCGGCGGTTCTACGTGGCGCTGGTGCTGCGCGAGCTGTGCCGCGGCGAGCCGCTGGGGCCCGTGGCGGCACGCTATCAGGTGGCGCGCGGGG
>DWDX01004045.1:0-12230 GCA_018245675.1 Agara michaeli
ACATTTCACCAGTTACGTTTAAGTCCCACAATGGAATAGGTGGTGAGCCTATTGCCATGCACCGGGCACACATCCAGTCTCTGAGTCACTACTAGAAATTCTAAATTAGAAAAATGAAACAGTACCCAACCCGTGATTTGAACCCAGGACCTCCCGATCGGCAGTCGCGCTAGCAACCGCCTGACCAACGAGGCAGTCGCTTCTATAAATTAATTAAATCAAAACTAAATTAAGTGGTCTTTATGCCAAAACTGGCAGTGCTTCGAGAACGCATGGTATAAATCGATACGTCTAATGCCATGTGCCGGTCAAACCCTTATCCCTGGTGACATGTCCGTAAGTAGCTGCTCAAATTGCCTTTTCGGGGGGCAGCCTTGTGGCTTTTCGAAAATGGTGGTAATGTCGCTTCTTAAGCCTTCACGCGTTGAGCCTACATCGAATATACGTGGTAAACCAGGTCGTCCAAATACGCTTTTTACACGTACATATAAAATAAATCTTTCTTGCTCCCTTTCTTTCTTTCTTTCATATTATCACTCCTACTTCCATGAGGTTAGGCACAATTTATTTTTACCAGCTCCTCTGCTTTTATATAAGTCATCATGTTGTATATACGCCATTTAAAAGTACTGTTCAGCCGGCATATTTTTTGAACGCTTGCAATTTTACATAACTCTTGGTTTCCGAATACCGTTTTCAATTCTACCATAAGTAGAAGGTATAGCTATATATACGATTGCCCTCGTCGTCGCCGTAAGTCGTAGATTCGATTCCCACCCAAGACACGCGTTTGTGTGATGAGGGCATTTGTTTGTTCTGTGTCTGGTCGTAATAAAAATATCTATGTAAGTTGTGTATATGTTTATCAGCTGTCCGGTTGCCATAACACTCCTCAGATGTAATTACAGTAGTTCTATTTCCTAAGCAATCACAGCCAAGGGTTTAGATTTCAGTCTAAACGTTGTTGACAATGTTCAGTCAACATTTCATATAGAGGTCCGTTCGGGTGAATGAACTCAGCCGTATAGATTAAATGGACCCAAAAGGAAGATATTTGCAGTGGCTAGCGGTAACACTCATTACACAGCTCACACGCCGTCATCTCATTCCAAATGACTGGCCATTAGCAAGCCTGTTGGTCTAGTGGTTGGAGAACCCAAGTCCTAAAACGGCGGTCGCAAGTCGATTTTCTGCCCGGACAAACGTATTTTATTATACCCAGATACAGAACAAACTCATGTGTTTAAAAAAAGAACCACATATCATCACGCCTGTAATCCCCTAAGGGGTAGGCAGAGGAGTGTAGTACACTCCCACATTTCACCAGTTACGTTTAAGTTCCACAATGGAATAGGTGGTGAGCCTATTGCCATAGTCCACCACGCTGCCCCAGTGCGGATATCACTCACCCGTTAAGTTGCAGCCATTTAAATCCCAGTTACCGTAATGACATATTTAAACTCACAAGCTTTTTTTTTAATTTCTCCATTCATATTTTCCACCGCGCTAATCTTACGCGTAATCCTCACTAAAATGTAATTTAAACACATTAAATCATTTCAATCCATAAAACACAATGTAATTAGCCGATTTCAGTAGATTTATATGTACGCCGCTTTATACATTAGGGCCATTTCATAACGAAACACAAATCATCTGCCAGTAGTCAAAAACTAAGAAGTCATTCCTTACGCGTAATCCTATAAGTGTTTCATTATGTTATGGAGGTGATCGCAAACAATTTTAAACCTTAGCGCGCTTAACTTAAAGGCCAGGTCGAGCGCCAATATGAAATGAATCAACTATGCGTGAAGTGTCATCTAAACACATTAAATCATTAAAATTCCCATACGGCAGGGAACCACACTAAAAGAACATTGGACAAGCACTCAAATTATACACCCCAAGAAAATAAAGGGATGTTTCAGTAATAAAATTACCATAGGGCATAATTAGGTATTATAATGCAGTTTGCACGGTGGGCACTGCGTCATTGAAGCTCGCCTAGACAAATAGATCGGGTGAAGCTCGATGTAAGAACACAATAGGGCGTGTTTACATTGTGTATGAATGTATAATTAATAAAGATATATCGCTTGGAGCATGAGAAAACGGATCCGGTCAAGACTACATTAGGAATTGCGGTTGGTCTGTAAAAAGTAAGTCAATATTAAGTAAAAATGAGTTAATATTAAATATATAAATAATATTAAATATACAATAGTAACTTTTGCCCACGACTTCGTCCCGCGCGTATATTATTATACAAATGTTATTATACATATAAACCTTCCTCTTCAATCACTCTATCTAATAAAAAAACCGCATCAAAATCCGTTGCGTAGTTTTAAAGATTTAAGCATACATAGGGACATAGGGACAAAGAAAGCGACTTTGTTTTATACTATGTAGTGATATGTAGTGATGATTATGTAGTCTCCGAAACCGGCATGAAAGCATGAAGAGCGTGATGAATGTAGAAACACTGCAGGTTTGTAAGGAGAGATATATTTGGCACTCTATGCGCCCTGCCTACCCCGTTAGGGACCTGACGTGATGGTATGTTGTTGTTGTCGTTGTTGTTGTGTATAATACATATTATGTCATACATATAAAATTTCGGTGTTTGCAATCCTTCTCGTAACCGGCTTGACCGATTTTGATGAAATCTCTTTTCTTCTTGTGAGTTTATCTATATGATTTTTAGCTATACCTAGACCCGGTGGGTGGCATTTTCAGAATTTTTTAATTGTCTTATCATTTTTTTTTATTTCTCACAAAAACTATGCGATGTCCGTATATGGTGTCATTTTTCTTATAGTTTTCGAAATATTTCAAGACGTCCTAGCAAGGCAGAGATAGAGTATGAACGCGATTAAATTTACAACCGTGCTGTTTTATACGATATTAAAATTTTTCTACCTACCCAAATGTTCGTGTATTCAAAAAATATGATGAACTAGGACATAACAAAGGTATGAAACCTATTGTTAGGAGAGAGAGAGATCGCAGGAACCGGATGGCGCTGCGTCGAGAACAACATAATGCCTTCCGATTATTCAGGTTTAGCGAGCACGTCGCTACTACAGCCTTCCTGCGGTTTTTTTTGCAGAGAAAATAGAGCTATAATTTTCTCTTTCAAACATCAGTCTTGGACAAAATTCATACCGTTTTATACATACATTAGAGTGGTAAAATCGCCAAATGCTTACTGATGCGGTTTCAGGACTATTCCGAGGTCTTTAAGTTATACCTATACTTGTATACATAACCTCAAATATTATATACCTCACTACGCTGTACCAGTATAGCTTGACATATGTCAGTTTTGTTACCTCGAATGAAACAAAAACTAAACATCATTAACTAATATCTATTTACAGAAATTTGTGTAACGTTTTACTAGTATATATCTTTTTTTTTAACCGACTTCAAAAAAAGGAGGAGGTTCTCAATTCGTTTGTATTTTTTTAATATCGAAAAGTTGTTCTCATTTAATAGTAAAATATGAGTTGATCTTAACACGTGTGTAAAATCTTTATATAATCACATTTGTGCATATAAATGTTATGTTGTTATATCTGTTAACATCTCAGTGCTGTTGAGTAATGTTTAGGGGAAACTACATAGAATAGTCTGCTGCATACCTACTAAAAAAAGATCTCTACGATGCTACTTACAAAAGCCTTTAATGTTTTATACACATACAATAAAACCTTAGTCAACCTTAGTCACCTTAGTCATTAGTCAACCGTCACTACTTATTAGTCAGTCCTCAATAATTGATAGCTTTTCAAATAAAACTCTAGTAGTAGTAAGTCGAAAGACTGTTCATAAACAACCATTTCATGGGGTAAATGCATTTTATTCCGTTCACCTTTTGAACCAGTGCTTGTCAAAGTGTATGTCACGGTGTTGTCGTTGTTTTCTCCTTTGCAATCGTAAAGTGTTATCATTGGTTGCAAGAAAATGTCCATTTTATGAAATTCAACCCCTAAGTGGGTGAAATGGGAGGGTGAAGTTTGTATGAAACTTTGTCAATTTTAAACCAATCGGACTGAGACTTTGCATGCATAAAGCTACTATGACATAGGCATCCCCTAATAAAGGATTTTGATAAATTACACCCCTAAGGGGATAAAATAGGGGATGAAAGTTTGTATAAATCTTCTTAGAATTAAATTAAATTCAAACGCGGACGAAGTCGCGGGCACAGCTAGTTATATTATAAGAGTAATGGGATATCTAGAGCTGTTTGTGGAAATATCACCGCAATTCGTATTGCGGAAGATACGCTTAAGACACGAAGCGTTGCAATTTACTCTTTAGGAAAACGTATTGGCAAATAACCTTATGCAGATCTTCTGTCACATCAGACCTTGGATGCCCTCTGTGATCACTCAACTCCAGTTGGCCTACAAGTTGTTATTTGATAGTCCTAAAAAGCAATGCGTTATGGATATTTCATTATGGATTCTCAAAATAAATTTAGCGTTTCTATGTAAACAAAGCATGATCGCTCAAATTTGTGTTTTTAGTATCTTAATAGTTGCATATTTCCTGTTTCAGATATGGAACAACGGCGTCGCATCCAACCACTTGGCAAAAGGAGTTGGATGTACAGATACCCGAGGACATTTCAGATCTCGTTCACTGTTCTGGCACTAGGCATTTTCTTCTCGAAGCCTATCTACGACATCTTCTTCAGGCCGCGGTCTCCGCTCGAGTTCGACGAGCCGCCCACGACGCTAAGGAGGATCGGAAAGTAATAAGTAATATGGACTCAGTTTCCAAGGCTAGGGAAAGATTCGCGAAGTATCCGATCGTTTTCGCAAAGTGTTCTAAACAAGGCGCGCTGTACGCTCGATGCGTGTTGCTCAAAGAAGACTCAGTGAAAAAGGACGAATGCGTTAAAGAGTTCCAAGAGTTCAAAACATGCCTTCAAGCCGCTGCTAAGGATTTAAAGACGAGGATCTAAATAGACAAAATCAAAATGTTGGTCGAACGTTTCAAAGAGGTCTCCGTGACATTGTCCTCAAATATACTCGCTATGGGGTTTAACTATCATCTGATCGCCGGGTTCGTTATTCGGCTGTTATTTATACTGTACGGTGATTACCAGGACTCGACGTTCGATGTCAAATATACGGATGTCGATTACAGAGTGTTCACGGACGCCGCCCGCCACGTTGTCAAGGGCGAATCGCCCTACCTGCGCCACACTTACCGATACAGTCCCGTTATCGCATGGCTGATGGTGCCGAACGTTCTCGTTCACGAGCACATCGGTAAGGTCCTCTTCTCGCTGTTCGATATATTCATAGCGTTAATCACCAAGAAATACGTCAAATACCAGCTGACTGGCAAAAGCTACGCGGGCAAAGTTTCCAAGTACAGCGCGCTCTTCTGGCTGTACAATCCATTGAGCGTCGTAATATCAACTCGCGGCAGCGCGGACTCGGTGTCGTGTTGCGTGATTCTGGCCAGTCTGTATTTTCTGCAGTGCGATCCCATCAGGAGCAGTATGAAGTACGTATTGTCCGGCGTGTTCCTCGGATTGGCCATCCATATGCGTATTTATCCTGTCATATTTGCGTTTCCCATGTATTTGTCGCTCGGCGAGTACAAGATCACACGGAACACTAGTATCCGTACTGGACTGATCGCTCTTCTGCCGAACAGGAAGCAGATCGCGTTCGCCGCCGCCGCCGCGGTCTACTTCGTCGTGCTGACGTACGGCATGTATCTGATATACGGTTACAAATTCCTGTTCGAGACCTACGTTTACCACTTGTTCAGGAAGGACACCAGGCACAACTTCTCCGTGTTCTTCTACACCTCGTATCTCACGATGACCGATGTGACGTTCGACTTGATAAAGTTCACGGCGCGCATATTCCTGAGCGTCATCTTGTTTCTGTTGAGCTTGGCGTTCGGTTGCGATTTTCAGACGCTGCCTTTCGCGCTGTTCTGTCAGTCCGCGGTCCTGGTGATTTACAACAGCGTCGTGACCTCGCAGTACTTTGTCTGGTTCCTGTCGCTGCTGCCGCTGATCGTCCAGGACATAGACGCGACCGCTCTGGACGGTCTGATCTTGGTCATGATGTGGGCCGGGGGTCAGCTGTCTTGGCTCTTCTACGCCTACTTCCTCGAATACCAAAATCAGGAAGTGTTCGTAATTCTATGGGTGATGTGCGTATTCTTCTTCGGCACGAACATTGCGGTGCTGTATCAGATCATCAAATTTTACACGCCCGGATATAGTTTCGGCGAGTCGGACGACCGGGCGAAGAACAAGTAGCAAATATACATAGTTGGTTCGTCTAGACAGCGAGTCATTAATGACGTTTAGTTCTCTAGCCGCTGTCACTGGAGCTCCAACTATTGAGAGGGAGAACGGGGAGAAGTAAGGATGTAGCTCTTCTAACAAATCGGCTAACATTGGTCAAGTTTAACTGAAAATCAGCGCCATCTTTCACTGAAACTTAACAACCAAAGATTCACAATGGAATCCTTCACGCGGCGACTCTGACGTACCAACTGTTGCGATATTTTAGATAAAATATATTAGATATTAGATTGTAGTCTGTAGTGAGTGATTCGTTTTGAAATAAAATTTTATTGAAGGTTTATTTTTTCTTTTATTTTGTTGCTTGCTCAAAGTTTATTTGCATGGTTTAATTAAAGTGCACTGCTTACTGTCAACGCCATTTATTTCTAGCTACTGTATGTATGTTAGTTAGATAACGATAAAATTCAAAGGTTTTACTGTACAATACATACTTTGGACAACGCACAGATGACTAGCACGAAAGTATTTTACCAACGCTGTTCGATTTTTACTAATTTATTCCTGTGTATATATGTGTTACTACTCTTGTTCAACGATAATATATTTGTACTATTTTTCAGTAGCTGTAAGGAATTAGCATTTTGTTTTTTGTGAATATCTTAAATACTAATCAATACTTGTGAGTTTTGTACATTTTTCAAGTATGTGTATATTATAATAACCTCTCCCACTAATATTAATTAGGTAGCATATCGATCTATCTATTAAGGTCTTCCTGTGTTACAACTAATATTTTTTTTTATTTATTACACTGCTATCTTTAGATATAACGTTATGAATGTTGTAATTCACTAAATGTGTAGTAAGTTACTTGTCTGTAAAATATTGAAGGAACTCTCTTTGGAGATGTAGCCCAACGCTACGCAATTGCAAGAGGTTTTGATGGCACCAAAGTGCTGCCTCGGGCGAAATTTGTTGTTTTTACTATTTTATTACGTAGAAAAGTAGTCTTAACGTAGACGTCACTTGTATACCATAGTCTTAACCTTTAATATATCTCGTATAGAACCGATATTATACATATATTAATTGTCGTGGCGTAAACAAATAGTATTTTACCTTTCGATGAGTCAACCGGCTGCTAATTCGCCTCGAGGCACGTTAACCTTAACGTTACGCTGTCTCGAAGCAACGTTACGCAAATAAATTCACGCGAATTAGAAATTTAAACTCTCGAAATATGTGTAGGAGTATAAATGTAATTATGTGTATTCATTGTATATTTCTTAAATTAATTACGAGAAGCCAAAAGTCATCTTCATTAGGTTTAGTGTTATGCGTGCATATAACCGCGCGTATTGGATTACGTAGCATCGTAAAATGTTTTAGTATTACGTTAATATAGATGTAAATGTCGAACGATGTCCCGAAGAATTGACCAATGATTAGTAGCCATCCTTAGGTGATGATTAGATTAAGTACCGTAAGATATGTAACATTAGTTGATAAAGGGATTCAATCCTTTTGGTAGTCAGCGGTTCTGTCGTGCTATAAGAATCATTATGGTTCGCGCCACGAGTTCATCGAAGCACAGTTGGTCGTCAAAGAACAGCCTCGCCGGTAGACAGCGCATTATCTTAACGAGTGTACTGTCTTTTTCAGTATTATAAATGTGTAGAGGCGTGTAATTGTGGGATTATCATATATCTATATTAATCGTTATTAATGTAAAAGGAGTAAAAATGAGGCTCTCGAACTTAGTCCTCCAGTGACTTGATTTGACGTTACATTGCCATCAGAGCCTCATTGATGACAGTAATTGTGTATTATTGTAGTGTGAATATTATTTGTTTGGTGTCTATAATACATAATACTTAGTGACGTGTTAGTCCACATAGATAAGTTAAGACTAGGTCGCTCTCTTACTACTCCCTTACTCCCTTTGCTTTCGAATTAGGATGTAGCTGTTAATTTTTTCTTCGTAATATTGTTGTGGCTGTCGAAACAATGAGACAGTAATTCCGGTTATTATTACACATTGCGTTCAAAACACTAGGACTGGCCTGGAACGTAGCAACTTTAAGCCTGATTTGGGAACGCTGGATTGTATGATTGAATTTTTAAAATCGAGGCTATTGCAACCTATTATATAATGCTCTAATTATGATATAACGCTAATTTCTCCGGCTAAGAAGAAGCTGATCTGACATTTAAGGGCTACTTTGAAAACATTTGAATATAACGAAATTCGAATCGAAAAAAAGCGAAAATTGAAACGCACCCTGTGATCATTGTAAAAATGTTACTTTTCATCGTTTAAACGTGAAATGATAGTTATGAACAAGGTGGTAAGACTGAGAATAGTAATGCAAATGGCAAACACTAGGTTTTAAAAATCATTACGAAGTAGGTAGGTAGGTATTTGAAAGGAATTGTGAAGATTTATTTGGGCCATGATCACATTCACGAAAATTATACAGTAAAAAGTTGTATAGTTTGTGAATATTCATTATCTGTGACATTTGTAACCTGTTTCATAATTAATTACAATAACAGATCTGTCAAAATGCATAACGTCTTCCATGAGACCTAAAATTAATAATATATGAAAAACTAAATTAGTTTTAGACTCGGTGTTTTTATCTAATGTATTGGAATTGCGAATTATTAAATGTGCGTGTTGGACTTGTCTGGCAGGCTAAAGTTGCACATAGAGTACATATATTCGGAATAGGAAATTTTACATTATGTACTAAGTAACCATCTGAATTTATGCGAAAATTATTATTTACGAACAGTCTCCACATAAGGAACAAATACACAATTGTCTACATATGTGTATGCGGAATAAATTTTCTGAGTTTCCAAAAAAAGTACGTATAACTTCGCTAAAATTCTCATGTAATGTGTGTGTAACTATAGGTGACCTATCTTTAAATTCTTTAATGTCACGAATAAACTTCACGACTACCCCGTATTTTAGTGTCTGTTAACCAATTTAATGTAAACATTTTTATGACTATCAAGCTTTTTACACAAACTACTTTTATATATGCCCTTTATCACATAAAAGTATGTAAGTAGTGCATATTTTAATGTATCAACTATATCGGTGTTAGAGGAAATTTATGAAATCTTATTAATAAATGTTTCTCGGTGTATTGACGTCTTGTTATTTCTTGTTTATTTGAATACTCCAGCATGTGTGTTTAGCGAAGTTTGCACAGATATAACAACTGACCTCTTCTGACCTGGACCCGATATTGGAAACTCCAAATTTTTCATTTGTTGTTACAATTAATAATAAGTTATGCATTTGTGAAATACTGCATCAAATGCCTTACGTAAATACTCGCTTGATTGATTCTACAAACTATACTCTCGGTCTAGTACTTAGAGACCCTGACCGCTAAACCAGGGGTTGCACGTTCGATTCCCATCCAGGTCATTGATGTGATAAGTACGTTAGATTCTTCTGTTTGGGTGTATTAAAAATATACCAAGTAAGTATACATGTAGTTGATTAGCTGCCTCGTCATTATAATATGGGATCGCTGTGTAGGTATGTCCAATCCAACCGTTTTGATCTTGCTTACACAGTAGGATGCCATTAGTTTTGGGTCAGCTGATATTCTTTTACCTACACATTAGATCCTATTAAATAATAAAATATTGAAGTATAATAAATAAATCCTTGCAGAAAGGCATATAAAATTGGACATTTATATTACCTATATCAGTAAAAAAGGGATATTAATTAATATGAATATATAAACAAATTTCATGACGAGAGGAGTTACAATTGCACCTCCTTACCGGCGCTCATGATTAGAATTAGAAAATTCGATGACAAAATAAAAGCAGTATGATAATTTAACTTTTTATTGCTAACAATAACTACTCGAGCACACAACTAAAACCACCCACACTAAATTAACAAAATGCATAAACATCGTTAACATGCACAATATTTTTGTACCTTTTTGGACAATTCCAAATTGTCATACAATTCTTTATTCTAAATTATATCTTGCAGTGAATCATTGTGTTAAAAATCTGATACAAATTTTGGTATTTTGATGTGTCTATACATATTCAAAAAAGCAATGTACTGTAACGAAAACAGTGGTATACAAATTGTTTTATATTTGACTTGTAAACTTTTAACGAAAATAGGAACAGAGACAAGGATCTTAATGTTACAGTTTTAACATTTTTTATCTGCAAGGGATGCCCTTACAGATAAAAAATGTACTTGTAACATTTTTTAAGGATAAGGCTTATCACAGCATTGATAATATTGCCCCAAAAGATTTTTATTCTACACTGGTTATGAGCATCCATAGAGAACATCTCTCAAATTTGCGTTTTCTATTCACACTAAAATCCTATTCAAATCGTCATTGAATAAGTTAAATGCACAAGTAAATTGAATGAGCAGATTCCAGTTTTTTTACAAACAAAAAAATTATCAACAACTAACAGAGAACTTTTAATAATAATAATGTCACTAAAATACTTGTGTTTCATAGAACTATACCGTTCAATTAAGATGGCAGGCAAAATTTGTAGTTATTTAGTACATTATAATTCATTGCAAGAAATGTAATTACAGCTATTTCTTTTCCGGTAGATTCACCTTAGTGAGGTCTTCTGTTTCACCCTGAGACATGTTTGAGAGTTTCTTCCCGATACGTTCATGGACATCCAGGTATTTCGCTACACACCTATCGAGGCACACCGACTCTCCTTTACCTGGGGGCCAGATATATGATATGGTGCAATAAAAAAACTACTATTTAGATCATTGTTTAGTGTTTGTTTGATATTTTGAACGGTAATGGTTAATGGTACTTATGATTTTCTTTTTGGATCATGGATTATTGGATTATGGTGGTAGGATAGGTGATGTTCAAATAAAGAAAGTGCACGTTTTCGTGAGGCCATCCAATTTTTTTTCAACCTGAATATTACACTTTACACACATACCGAGCTCAGCCTCGTGGTACTTCAATGGGATGCACTTCCTGTGGCAAGCAGAGACTAGTCTGTTATACATGTCGGACATCATTTCAATCTCGAGTTCCTGGACCAGCTGGAGCTTGGCCGGGTCTAATTGTGGAACGGCAGCCATGTTTGTTACTAACTCGCTCTGTATTTCAAACTACTGCAAAACTACACCTGTAAATAATAAAAGTGAAGGTTAGACAATATATCAAAAGAGATCTTGTTAGCTGAAAAACAAAATTACTTAGTGACGGTACAGATTTACAGATAGTTAAAAGCGTTTGCTTTTAGTGTATTCGTTGCATAATGATCTATGCTTCAGTACTGATGAAAAAGTTGCCCCTACAACTAATAGTGGCCAAAAGCAAGTAGGCAAGGGAGAGAGAGAATCAGTATTTCAAAAAAAAAATGTAACAAGTGCGCAAAATCATTGAGTAAATTCCAATTTCAACAATGAAAAATCACCTTTCTTCACAACTTCCGGTACACGTCGGGATATTCTCCTTCGTTAGACTTGCGCATGCGTTCACGCACTCTCATATTCTCCAGCCGGCGATCGTTGATATGGTCCTTGGCCACCACGAAAAGGGACAGACTCGTCACGGTCACCGCTAACCTGTAATAGTTAAAAGTTGGTTCCAACATGTTGGACATATTACATGTTGGGTCCTGGTAACAAACAGTCTGTCTGATGACACATTTTTTTTCCACCCTCTTTTATTGGTCCACTACTGGGCTGAGTCTACTCTCATAGAGGGATTTAGGCCATCGACTGAGCTGGCCAAGTGCAGATTGGTACACTTCACATACTTCAGAAAATATTATATAATGATGTATTGTTGTTATATGACTGTTGACTGCCTCGTTGGTCGGGCGGTTGCTAGCGTGACTGCCGATCGGGAGGTCCCGGGTTCAAATCCCGGGTTGGGTA
>DWDX01004046.1:0-12227 GCA_018245675.1 Agara michaeli
CTGCGGACAATTCCACACGCGGCTATCCGATTCCAAATTAGGCAATTTAATGCCTGTGTGTGGTAACCGGACATTTGATAAACATATATATATATACATACATACAATATAACACGATATTTTTATTACACCCAGACACGGAACAAACAAATGTGCTCATCACACAAATGTTTGTAATGGCTGGAAATCGAACCTACGACCTTTTGTTTTGTAGTCAGGGTCACTAACCACATGGCTAAAGGCCAGTCAAATGTCTAAGTGCAGGTAACCGAAACTGATAGATCAATATTCTCAACCTTTCTGTCATTATATTAATGAAACGCTCAACTCAGCGCTAGAGAACCGCGGGCCTCGAGCTGGTTGGTTCAGTTAATTCAGCTTTTCCCCGTTCTCTTCCCCTCCCTCTCCTGATAGTAGCCCCCCGGACCCGGCACCAGTTTCACGCCGGGCCTGGCGCTGGGCTTCAGGTCCTTCTTCGGTTGATTCTTCGGCGATCCGGAACGATCCGGCGACGAGTCCGAGATGATCCCTTGAAGACGATGCGCGTTCGTTTGACTGAGCCTACGATAAAGATTAAATTGTAAACATTAACAAGGTTCGAAATATACATATGATACAAATTCTTGTCAATTATGGAAATTGATTGTGACAAAGCACAGAATAATTTTCAAGTAGCAACTAGCGCCACCTATTATCGGGCATCGTTATACTACAAACGAAGTACAATAAAGCCTCAATACTTAACTAGCGCCATCTAGTAAGAGATTTAATAATTGAAATCGATTTATGAAAACGCAGATTTCTCTTTCAGTAGAAACTAGCGCCATCTATTATCAAATAACATCATACTACAGAAGAAATATAATAAAACCACAACAGCTCGTAGCGCCATCTAGTACGAGGTTTAATCATTGAAATCGATTTATGAAAAAGCAGATTATCTTTCAGTAACAACTAGCGCCATCTATTATCGAGTAACGTCGTACTACAGACGAAGTATAAGCCACAATAGCTCATAGCGCAAACTAGTAAGAGAGTTAATCATTGTATGTGTAGGTAGTGGACGTACAACCTGATTGCGTCTGATGCTACATATAATCTTGGTTTTGCGTGAATTTTAATATCGGATGTCAATTTTAACCCGATCTATAAATAATTTCAGTTTTTAATACCTAAAAATTTGTGCGGCCCAAACGACATAACTAGGGACAATTCCATACATAGTTATCAGTTTCCAAATTGGGCAATTGAATACCTCTGTTATGGTAACCGGGCAGGTGATAAACATACATATATACGTACCACACAATGCTTACATAAATAATTTCATTACAGACACAGAACAAACAAACATACTCATTACACACACACACACACATTTGTTCCGGATGAGAATCGAACCGGAGCCCGGCGAGTTTCGCAGTCGTCTCCGTCCCTGTCTAGTTTTGAAAAGCCACACCACCTGTCATACCTGACTTCCTCAACATCGGCGACCTTGTCGATGAGGCTGCGTATAATCCCCTCCTTGTGCTCCAAAGCGAGCGCGGCCCGCTCGAGCTCCCGGCGACATTCCGCCTGCGTCGACGCAGCGCGGCGCTCCTGCTGGACGATGCGGCGCTCCAGCTCCTCGAGGGAGCTGCGCGCGCGGGACTTCACCGCCTGCGTGTCAAAATTAATATTCTGACACGAATTCTCCTCTAAAGATTACCACTTCTCTCTGTCTCTCGCTTTTCTCATCCAATCTGGACCGGCCACTTTTTTAAAATCAACTTCCCAACGTTTCATTTGCCGCCCTCTGCTTCTTTTGCCATTCCCGGGATATGTTCCTATGATATGTCACAGTAAAAGAAAATGCCGTGTCCAGTGGCGAAACGAATCAAAGCTTATGGATAGTAAGTATCTGTCATAACGTATGATGTCGCCCCTTTGTTTTGCATATGTACTATCGTTTGCTCGCATTCTCGCCTGAAGGGGAGTAGATTTATCCTAAGATGGACAACATACAGCCACACACAAAGGTGGGTCGCTCACCGTTGCCTCGAGGATTCCGTAGAGGAGACCCGGGTAGGGTGTTTCACTCTTTAGCCGTTTAGATAAGAAATTGAAATGCAAATGATATTGGTTTTATTTAAGACGAAAATCTACTATATAAGGTACTCCGTTGTGTGGTCAGCCAGTACAGAAAGCGCACCTTGATCTCCAGCTTGATGTTCTCCAGGGCGAGCAGCGCGCGCCGCAGAGGCTCGCTGGAGGCGCGCGGGCGGGGCGGGCGCGCCCGCCGCGCCGCTCGCGCCGCCGCCGCGCGCGCCCTCTGCCGGAACACCACCGCCGCCTTGCGGTACAACCTGCGGGACATCGCACGCGTACTTTGTTTACTTCTGTCGACAAGTTGTATAGTCTAACTGGCCTCGTGGTCGAGTGATAAAAGACCCTGACTGCAAAACCTGAGGTTCGATTCCCACCAGGGACGAACGTTCGTGTGTGCGGCACATTTGTTTGTTCTGTCTGTTCGTAATAAAAAAGACTAGCAACACCGACTCTGTTACGATCGATATTGAGAGTTGCCAGCTCTAAAAGTCATACTGCAAACATAACCTACAGCACAGACTATAAATATTTGTTTGAAAAATCGTTATCTTACACTCACTTAACATTTTTCAAAGCGGCGGTCAATTCCTCTTTCACGGTCTCATATTCTTGACACAACTTGCTGTACTTCTCTGCTGTACTTTTCGATTCTTCCTGCGCCTTTTTCATCTGTTCCGTTTTCCGTTCACTTTCCATACTGTACTGGTGTTTTAGTTCTTCCAACAACCTAAGTAAATGAAAATAAATAAGAGTTTAAATATTTAAATACATCACATACATAAATATATGTGTGTGTGTGTGTGTGTGTGTGTGTGTGTGTGTGTATGTCTAAAAGCATGTGGATACATTTTACACATAGGCATTAAACAAAATTAGTGCACACAAATATCTGTCCTCGAATCAAACCCATCCGAGGCAGCGGTCAGGGTCATTGACCAATGGATTAAAAGGTCAGTAACACTGACCGCTTGCAGTGGTCCAGGCGCCGCTCGTGCAGGTCGGCGGGCACCGTGCGCGCCCGCAGCGCGTCCAGCTGCGCTACCTTGCCCGTGGACGCCTCCAGCGCGCTCTTCACCGTGTAGTACTCGCGGTGGACCGTCTCATAGTCGCGCATCATCGCTGCCACTGGAAGAGAGCGGGGGGGGGGGATATGCATTTTGAATTCTACCAATGCGCACTTGGCCAGTTAGTTTACTACAAACTATGGCCTAAATCCCTAACAGTATAGGAGGGGACCCGGTCAAGCAGTAGACCAATAGAAGGGTAGGAAAAAAATTATATGCATTTTGTTTAAGTATACAGACAATACATCTGCTATTGAACGTGAGATAATTTTTGAAATATGCATTTATGATATTATCAGCCACTAAGTATGGATGTTTAAGCGCCGGTAAAACGCCATAAAGTCGAAGAGTGATCAGGCATAGGGCAACACTAAATACGAATGACTATTTCGTTTTCATTTTCATTATTATTAATTAATATTCCAGTAGTCGCTAGCCAGTGTTATGCATGGTTACGAAATCAGAAAAAAGAAAATATGAAAATGCAACTGAACTCACTCTTATCTTCATACAATTCATACACCTCTTTCAATTTGGTCTCCGCCTTATCCGCTCTTTCTGCGAGCGTGATTTTCTCAATATCCGCCGTCTCTTTCTCCACCGCCAACTTCTTGTAGCCGTGTCTCACTTGCGCCAGCTCGTCTTCCAGAAAACTGACTCTTTCACCCAACGATTTGTTCTCCGTTACAATCTGTTTGGACTTTTTGTTCATATTCTCAAATTGTTTCTCATAATCCAGTATTAAGTTGTCCTTCTCTTGAAGGTTTTCTTGGTAAGCGTCGAATAACGGTGCTGAAAGGGGACAAAATGAGTTTTTCTTATCAAAAAAATGCTAATTAGGCTTATAATTGATATTTGACATGAACAATTCCTTAGGTCAGCTGACATATGACATAAGTATCAATTTTTTTAGACTCTATAAACTAGCACGAAGCCTCCGAAAGCCATTAAACACAGTTTGAATAGTTAGGTGTAACTAAGACACCGGGAGTTCCAGCTTAGTCCTTACTGAACTATCCCATCTGTAACTACTCTCAGAAAGAGGAATTCAGCCATACAATTAATTAACATTATATTTAAGATATTATATAAATACCCAGTGCTTGTGCACTAAGTAGGCCCGACAGATCCACAAGTCTTGCATTATGCGTGTCCACATCTTGACCTGTTTTATTTGAATGCGAGTCTTCAATGGGTCCAACATCTGCAATTGATATATTCACATAATTATGGCCATCTCATTTGGTCCTTCAAACCAGATTTCACCAAAAATTAAAAAAAAACCAAGCGTAGTGACCTATTATCATTAACCGATTAGAATATAAACCTATTATAATATGACAACCACTTGCTGGTTCCTAAGATGGAGAAGATTGTCTTCTTTTACCGAAGTATAACATGCGCTGTCTGTGGCTTATATAATGGGTGATATTGCCTACATTTTACTATCCCCTGACCAACGGTAACCACACTTAGTTTCACTTACCCTGTCTCTGGCCCAAGCTACTTGCAATAAGAGAATCCAAACCGTCATATCGGTCCGCTGGCTTGTAAATGTCTCCCTTGATATCCGATGTTAGGTTCGGAATGGCTGCACGTAGCTTCTCTTGATACCGTGACAGTTGAACGTTTAGTCTGCAAGTTGAAGTAAACAATGATTGTTGTCAATCGTTTCTAACATAGGAGAGACGTTACAATTTTGATTTTACAAATTTAAAAGTGAAATGATTTATGTTAGGGTTAGGTGATTATTCTAAATATGACTAATTATCTTGATACACCTGTCTTATTTTTTTTTTCTCGGAGCTTTCTGCCTAACCCGTTAGGGACCTGGCGTGATGATATAATATTAGTAATAACCATTTTTCTGATTCTGTAATACACCATGAACCATTATACAAAGAACGAGACATTAAATACACTTGTATACAGATATTTTCAATACAAAACGTAATACCGGTACAATACATCCTTCAAGCCCTGCATATCCTTCTGTAGCCTGCAGTTTTGTTCCCGCGCTTGGTTCAACACTATCTGGCGACTGCTGCAACTCATGCACACTTCCACCAGTGGTATTGCCGTCGGTAGCTCAGAGTGTTCTAGAATTGACCAAAATGATTTTTATTGTTATGGCCATGTACAATAGGTATCATTTATACGTTCTCAGTTTCAAACGTACAAACAGCAGTAGAGGAAGTGCACCGAGTTAGTGAGAAAACACAGATAATTAATAAGAAATCGGTTTAACAATCAACAGGACTTTTGAACAAATCGAATGTTTCAAAGGTTTTTTTTTATACAATAAAAAAGGGCTTTATCGCAGATGCTATTATACAGCCCTGATGACAAACTGAAACTTAAAGTTAAACACCAAAGAAATAACTTAAATCTAATGTCTAATTGCTAACTTAAATAATTTCTGTGCATCTTCTGTTAAGGGTAAAGCTTCAAAGGTTAGTTTAGTTAATATGAAGGTCAAAATAAGGACAAAATGTATTGACACCTTGAAACCATAATCAATGAATGTGGCAACCCCAAAACATACCCTTATCTGGCAGATGATACTGCTTAACTTTCTCCTCCAACCCCTTGCATTTCTTCTCCATTTCTAAGCCTCTCTCCTGCTCATCTTTTATCACTCTTTTGCACTCATCCACGTAGCTCATCAATGTGGCGTGTTCGGTTTTCAGTCTGTCGTTCTCATCAGCAAACAGTCTGTTGTAATCCAGTACAGTCTTCAGCTTTTCTTTCAGCTTTTTTACTTGAGTATCTCTTTGAGATAGCTGGAAAGAATTCATAGTATAACACTCTTAAATGATAATATCGTACTTTCGATACATAAATAGGTTTTTGCATGTGACGGTACATTCGGCCAGTGTGGCGTACTAAGGGTATAATCCATCTCACTCATTCTCACTCACTCTCTTATGGCCATCACATTCTAAGAGGCGACTCGTATTAAAATGCCACAAAAAAGATTCAGTAATAATAGTTATCCTATCTTATTAATATTAACCTATCTAGGATTTTATGAAAATTAGACATTGTCTGTCTTTTGTCAAGTTTTTTTAAAAATGTGACTATTCTATTTTTTTGGATCTGAAACATCCTTCAATTCAATCGAAAGGTTTTATGATTTTGATTTCGATTACATCTTCACACCAGTCCCTAGCAGCCGGACAATACCGAGTGCTTCATCAATATAACAATATACAAAATGTGCTTACCAAAACAGCATGCTCCTCACACTTATCCATCAGTGCAGTTATCAGACCTTCGTATTTCTTACTCAATTTCTTCTTCTGGTCTCTCAGTAGAGACCTAGCTTCTTTGGTGCTTCGAGGCGAGGCCACTGCTAAGCCTTGGATGTTGCGTTTCCTTGCTGGCTTTGGTGGTTTTTCGCCTGTAACATGCATTTAAGTAATAGACATTACAATTAGTTGAAATCAATATTCAATTAACAACTGAAATGGTTCTTTTAAACTCATTACGATAGTGACAAATGACTTTTTAAGCTATATAAGTATATAAGTATATAGCGTATGAGTATAGTATAAAAACTGCAGTATAAATCCAATAAATATGTATTATCTAACTGAAAATAGAATAAAAAATATGATAGGAAACCAGAGTCCAACATTGGAACAATAATAAGCATTGAAAAAACGAAAAATTATGATTATTGTATTTATCATTATTGTGAATTATCTGTTACAATAGATATAAAACTAGCAGAATAATGATCTTGGGGCCAATAACCAAAGAGTACAATGCAATACGCTCACCAATAACATCCCTAGGATCTTCATATAGAGGGTTAATCCCATCACTGTCTCTCTGCTCGAGCATAATAGACTCTGTTCTTCTAAGCACAGAGTTCAGAATGTCTTGACGCATGCTGTCCCTCTCTGGCATAGTGATGTCAAAATGCTTGTAGTCTCGCGTGAAGTTTGCAGTAAATATTAGTTTCTCAGGGTTGTGTTTGTAACGGTATTCGGATATTTTGCAGTGTGAGAAGAACTAAAGTGACATGAGGGTGAACAATTTCATTGTATGTCAGTTGTTAGTCATCCTAAGTACAAGAAGTCGGAAGACGTGAAGCCTATTTTAATCAAATCTGGATTACTGTTAAAGTAGGCTAAGTCACCGGTACACTTAAACTAACATGTTTAACTAATGAAGTTTGTAGGGACAGCAGCCAACGGATCTCTTTGTTGAGAAGCCCACACCCATAAAACACTGTATGTAAATCAGTTATAATTTTTTTTTTCAACACATACATACAGGAAATGGTAAACAGTAGACCACATTACAATTTACCTTTTACAATTCTCTAGGTGTCAATAGAAGATAATTAAATAAAGTAAATCTAAGCTGTCACTACTATATGCAACACTAAAACTTGGACAGTATAGTTTGAATGGTGATTTTAATATAATACAACTAACTACACATTAAGAATAACAACCTTCGATGAAGTTCGTACACAATCGTTCATTATCAATTTTCACAGTAAATGCAACATAGAACAATATCCGTCTTTACTACATATATGGGTGTTCCATAAAAATAAACAGTTACTATATTGTCTTTGTAACAAACTGCACGTTTTGCTCCAGTTTACTAAGTTAAGAAACAAAGGGAAACGAAAATTAGGTCAGCACTGTCAACAATTCGTTCATTAAATGCGAAAATATTGACAAAACTGCGAAATATTTGGGGCGCCGTTTTGAACATATTTCATATACAATGACAACTTATACCTCACTGATAAATAGCCGCGAAAACAAACCAAATCGAAATTAATGCAAAAATACTTTATTTCATTGAAATTATAATTAGGAACTTCTTCTCATGTTGGAAGCTGATTTTTACGTACGTAATCCAGATATATAAGAAAACGTAAACATTAGATAATTGACAACTCCGTTGCTATGGTTACATTTTCTAGTGTTGCAAGCTACAGAAAACTAGGCAATTAAAAATATAGTAAAATATTCTTATTAATAAAAATTCAATAGGTCAGTTCAATTGTTTCTAGCGGTGACCATAATATCTGTGAAACAAAATGACGTATGATTACACAAAAATAAATTTTAAAATCTGTGACTATTGAATTTAGTATGATTACTATGATAAAAAATATTTATTTCTTAATTAATTCTTACAGTCTCGTGTAAAATCAAGGTTCTCGTTTTCGCTGTTGAAGTCGGCGGTCGATCAAGCTGAAATCCGATCAACCGATGTCCAGGCAACCGTTTAAAATTTGAGATATAAAACAGCTACCTCCACATATATCATTTTCAGTAGAGTTGATAGTCGGTTCTGGAAATTTTGCAATAAGACACCTTTCTTATGTTTGTTAAATTTATAATAATAGAGATAGATAGCGCGATCATTCTAATTATCACTAAAACCTGAATAAATAGCATGATATTTTTTTGTGATAGCAACGTCGAGTAGAAGCTATTTTCTTTAGCTGGATTATACAGAATGTGAGCATGCGCGGAAACAGCTGAGCGATAATGGCGACATGCGGCTCTTTCTTGAACTAGGCAAAGCAGTCGCATCATGTCTGCCCGCCGGCTCGGTGTATGACGCTCGGTGCTTTTGATAACCTAAAAACACTCTGCTGTCACTCCGTCCCTTTGAATTTGGAATTCATTTGGTAAATTTTAAACACACCATTACAATTTGTGCTTGGTTAAAGTGTTGAAGAGTGGATCATCTGTTTACAAATACTGGATACGCAGTGCCGTATCTCTAGTGAGTTTTGTACAGCGTTTATCGATTTTCATTTTACAATGAGCGTAACGTTTTGTTTACTTTTTATTGGTGTGTAACGTTGTCTAAAAGTTATTATGATGTGTAAAGTTCGAGGTTAGTGTTGTGCCGTGAGATTGATTCAGCTATGTGCGAGAGTTCGCGTGAAATTGCGTGTTTTGGATGACAAAAATATGGAATTTGAGAACGACTTCAGCTTGAAAGAATGGGCAAAGGACAAGCCTTTGTCCATTCTGCAGCTGGATCCGGCAGACCGGGCGGTTCTAAGGATAGCAGGTTCGTTTTTTTACAGTTATCATTACTAGATTTACTTCCGAATAAAGCGAAATCATCGTTTTGTAATACCTGCGCGTAAATAAAAAAAATATCGTGTTGTTATCACTGACGGCACAGATTATGTTAAATGTAAATAGGTAATGCATGATAAAAACCGATACATCATTCCGCTGCTATATTATCTAATGTATGAACGAAAATCGTGTCTGAAATCTAGTGTTTAGTGTAGTTTTTGTAGCGTGATTAATTGCGGCCTCGCTAAGTTTTCACTTTCGTTGTAATAATCATTGCGGGTAGGTACATGGAAAAAAATGTTTTCTCGGTTGAAAGTAATTTCGTTTATTTATTTTTTTCTCACGGGCAACGCGATGGCCCGTTACTTTTTTTTCGTTCACACGGACGACATTCTTCGTTTGAAATTGTCTATGTTTATTTTGATTATGTTAGTTTACATTGCATTTTGGACTTTTTGAATAAAAAAAAACATTCTTAATCTGTTTCACGTGAAAATCATTCAGTCGAATCTCACCAAGAAATTTTAATTATGTCCTAATTATTATTAATAAAGGCCAATTCTATGGTTCTCGTCACGAATGTTCTAGAATACAATGAAAGTAGCAGAAGTAGAATGTCGAAAAGTTCTTTGACTAGTTACCTATTTCGATAAGTACCTACCTACCTAACTACGCCTTCGGACAAAATGAAATCTGTAAAACTCAACAACCATGTTCCCCATCGGCTTTTGAATAATTTCAATAGCTAACCACATAGTTACTAGAATTATCGGTATCGACTTAAATCTTTATTTGGCAAGCAGGTAGATGTTATGACGCAGGCATCCGCTAAGAAAGGATTTTGATCAATTCTACCCCCAAGGGGATAAAATAGGGGATGAAAGTTCTTAACGCGAGCGAAGCCGCGGACAAAGGCTCGTATAATGAAGTAAAAAATGACATAAAGTTAATACAAACCAACATTTAAATACAATGTTAAGTCAAATGTACTAACAATAGCGACGGACCCACTACGATAAAATATCTGTGCTTTCGTAAAGTTACGAATTGGTTCAAAGTTATGTCGCATTAAAACTTTAAATTGGTGTATAATTGTAAAGCTGTTCCCCTGCCGGTAACGCTAACTATGCACTCTCAATGCTGACGACTAAATGAATTTAATAAAAACTTTTGCAGTTCGCTTTTATTGTTATACTACAAAAATAATTGGATTTCTATAATAATAATTATTTATTATTAATAAACTTGGCTGGAAGACTCTGACGAAGTACGTTCTAGGTTGTGTGCTTGTGGTGATGGCTGTAGAATCCAACAAAGATTGCCATCACATGTAAAGACAGAATTTCAGACTCTTTGGGTCAGGGGAACCGGTTTAAAATTGATTTCCAAAATTTTACCAAAACACACACACACACACACACAAACTCGTTCGTTTATAATTGTGTTCTGATATTTAAGGATTCTTTTTTACAGAAAGGCTTTTTTTTCAAAACATGTTCCGCTTTCAAATTTAGACAGTACTAGCTTTTATCCGCGATTTCGTCCGCGTGAAAAGTATCCTAAGAAATTAAAATGCTGCCCAAGGTCACTATTCAAAAGTATCCTATGTTACTTCTAATACCTCCAAGAATAAGTGTACAAAGTTTCATGATGATCGGTTAAGTAGTTTTCGCGTGAAAGCGTAACAAACTTACATTCGCATTTATAATATTAAGTAGGGATTAGGGACAATTATGGATAGGTATAGGCATAATTGTTATGATGTTAGCGAAGTTTTGTGTGTCGACCTAGCAACACTGCGTATTCTGGGCACGAGTGGATGTCAAATGTCAGTGCGCCTTCGAGTTTCAAACGGGAGGGTTGTGTCGCTCTCCGTTCAATTTGTCCATTTATGAATTTTCCCGCGTTACGCTTATAAAGACACTGATTCCAATTAACGTTGTAAACATTGAATTTATTCGTTTATAATTGTAATTTGAGTGACAATGTGATTATAAAGAAAATTGTTGTGTCGTTTTTGGATGCAGTGATTTTTTGTGACATTTTTTCGTGTGCACATTGATGTAATTAATTTGTTGCGTTAAGAAAACATATTTTTTCTTCATTGCTAGTGTGCTATATTTTTCTACGGTTTTATATAGATACAACATAAAAAATCAAAGGGAATACTTTATTATGCGTGAACCTTGGTGTTAGTACTTAAAATATCACATTTATCTGACCAAAACAAATTTACATGATTAAATAGTTTAATAAAATATTAACGAAACATTCTCTTCATACTTAAAGTCTGTATATTACGAACATTATTATCTCAATAACGGAAATCACACAACGTCACATATTTTATGTTTCATACACCTATGGGACATTAAGGATGTTGTATTCGAAAACATTATTATAAACAAATGATGAATGAATGATATTTTTACATGAAACATATTGACTTTTTGTAAGTAATGCGATAAAGCAATAGGGTCTTCGTGGAAGAACAGTGGTGTAAATTCCTGAAGTCAATACAAACAACAACACTCTATTGCTATAATACAACGCGCAAGACTTAAGTATAATGTCTGGTCTATCTATGTATATTCTATGGATACTAAAAGTAATGTTCAATGCAATGAAAAACGCCAGATGTCGCCAGTTGATAATCAACTTTATTCGCTGAAACGTAAACGTAACGTGAACTTCATCTGTCAGAGTTTGAGTTAGATCTTATCTCTGTGATTGATTCTAAGCGTCATTTGTTTTACGGTTGAATATCATAAATGTAGCATTGATTATAGAATAGAAACAGATTCATAATGTCTCTCATTTCTATTATTGGTGTTGTTTTCGTAAATTTGAGTTATCGTTAATATTTTACGACTGCCTCGTTGGTCGGGCGGTTGCTAGCGCGACTGCCGTTCGGTAGGTCCTGCGTTCAAATCCCGGGTTGGGTACTGTTGGATTTTTCTAATTTAGAATTTCTAGCAGTGACTCGGAGTTTGGATGTGTG
>DWDX01004047.1:0-12226 GCA_018245675.1 Agara michaeli
AGCCACTATGGCACGCCGCAAAAGCCCGGGTGAAGCTATAGAGGCCACTAAGGTCAACAGCAAAAGGTCAATTAGGAAAAAAAAAAAATACACGAAAATCGACAGATCCATTCAACATCATGTTGAAATCTCAACGTTAATATATGTGTAATTTAAAAAGACTATAGATATATGCAGACTTTAACTTCATATTCCGATAAGTTTAGTTAGCTCATCAACAGCACTGGCTCTTGTATCACTTCATATGCATTGTAGCGCTGCCGTCGCTAGAAGAGGTGTCACAACTCTAGTGACTCTCGAGAGCTTCTCGACATTGTCATACTTTGGTATTATATTCCGCGGCACGTATCTTACTTCAATGTAATTTGCTGCCAAATTATATTGGATTTTGTTTTTGTAATATATACAAATAACAAAAATATTTAATGTATGAAACATGCATTATAAAAGAATATTTAAATTATGGCATATTTAGAACTGGCGTCGTTTCAAGACGTATCGTCACTCCAGTAACTTTCAACATTGTGACACTCTTGTATTTTATTCCGTAACACGTATCTTATCGTATCAAATGCATTTCCTCCCAAATATCCTGGGAGACTGCAAGCTGAGGCGTTATCCGTGTCTGTCGTCTGTAACTTTCTGTCTGTAATTCAAAACGGCAGTTATTGGTTTTGTATAAATATGAACAAAGAGAGCTTATTTCACAATACGACAATATTTTCATAGTAAATACCATTTCTATATAAAATATTTAATGTTACTAATAGCATAAGTTTATTAGCTGATTATAATTTACATATAATTTTGGTAAACTATAGATGATTGATCAATATAATTAAATGATAGCTGAGAATATGATTTGCTTTATCAGTTTATATATAGATCAGTTTTTGCGAAGGTATTAATATTTACTGAAATATAAAATATAAAAGTCCCAATAAAAGCTCTTGTAAAAGCTAAGAGAACAGTTGAATTTGCGAAAATCCCCTGCTTTGTTCAAATTAAAAACTCCGGCTTTTAAAATAAATTTAGCAGTACATTCGATCAATCGATTTATTGTTTAAATGAACCGTTACTTTTATTTTTTGGGGTAAAACCAATTAAGAATTAAAACAAGTAAAAACCAAAATAGAGTGCCAGTTGTCTTATTGTGATAGTGTAAATATAAATTCCTTTCAGTTAACAGTAACGCTTTACTCTTTGTACAGACTAGGGATTAATATAAATGGTTACCTATTTCAAATCTACAATAAAGGTCATAGGTAAAGATACTTTAAAGAAGATCGGTTCAGGCGCGAGCTATATTCAGAGAGGCCGGAACATTTTTCATCCATTTTTCTCTCGGAATACCTTCAGTAGAACTTCATGAATATTTCAGCGTGGATCAATTATTAAAATGATTTACTACTCGGCCCGTGGTATAACCGTAACGCGTGTGTGTCCTCACGTTTTTATAACGAAAATATTAGGATTCTTGTGTTCAAAATTATTGTTGCAGCGAAATGTATGTAAATTATATATCTGTGAGGTTTTGTGTTTTGAGAAAATGGTAAATACATTTGAGAAAATTCATGAGTCAGATGCTGTACGATTATTTTCAAACTTTTCTTTTTTATTTTGGATTAAGAAATAAAAAGAACCAGAGCTCCTACATAATTGAAAGATAAGCGTATCGGAATACAAAATATAGAAGTTGCAAGGGCGAAATTATAAATGCGGTAGTTACATCTACACTGCCCGCTACGTGACCTTCGGGTTGGGGTAGAAAGAAGTCTGTCGAATACGGATAATGTAGATACACCATCTAAAGGGACTTAAGCCGCGCTAATATACGTAAGATTATTTTTGTGAAAAATATTTTTATAAGGTGTAGTATCTTCTATAGAGATCATATTTCCCACCATTTCGCTTGCAAATTGCTCGACGCGCGGGCGAATATCGTGTTACGTTGCGGCATTAGCATATCGATGGGATGGCAATGTCGCCAGCCCTGCCAAAAATGCATGTTAATTATATTGTCGATATAACTATAAGTTTATTACATTTTAATACTTATAAATAATTCAGCAAATTTATATTGCATACGTTGTATATATAAAATCCATGTAAAAATATTTCAATAATTCAGCCCGTTTGACGTATGTCCTATTCCTTCAAATAGGGATTCAGTTAGAAAAAAAACAACATAAACAATTATAAAAAAAGTAAACAACCATAGTTATTGTTGTTTACGTACGCTTGCCATAATTTAAATGCTTAATTATGATGGTCTTTTAATTACGTATTTTTTATAAAAGAAAATGTAATGCAATTTTATGCCAATAAAAAAGAAATTTACTACATATAATACAGAAATCACATAGGTGAAAGGACCTAATATTTTTATGAAAAGCTGTAGATGATTTACTTTTGTTTTTTGGTTATGGTTTTTAAAATACGAACGCATTTACTTATCATCTTATCGCTGGAAACCCACGTATAAAAGATAACGGCATAACAGCTGAAATACAGCTTATGCAACATTTCGTTGAAAGAAAAAGCGGGAATTGTATATGAATCATACAAAAAATTCATAAAAAAAAGTAAAAATAACAGTTTCAAAATGGGGATTCCCTTTTATATTTATGTTAGCTGTGTCCTGTTTAATTAAGCTCTTCTTTATAAAGTTAAGTAATAAAGAGCATTTTCTTAACTCAAAATGCCAACAAATACACGTTAACATTTATAATATGGGTGTGAATTTGATTGCATTAAAATATAAGTGATCGCAAAATATCATAAAATGCATGTGGTATATGATATGTTGATTTATAAAAGGAAACAGGGCTTGAAAAATGTCTAATATATAATGCTTTAACTTAAAATTTAAATATAACAGTAAATAACTCATTGACCGTTGTTAAGATTTAAGATTTATTTACTTTGCGGAGAGTACAAGATATATCGAGTCCATTTCAATGCTTTTCTACACGGTTGCCTCCGCTTCGCTCAATGACATACGTGAATAGCGCGTCCGGCGTGGCCTTTCATCGTCTATCGCACGAGGCAGCGGACACAATCGCTACAAGGATTGAATGCTACGCCAGGTAAATGCCTAGATTTTTATACAAATCGTGTAGCTATTTAGTAAAGGAAAAAGTACAAATAAACGGTAGGTACCTAAACTTGCAATTCCACTCTACCAAATAAAAATGAGGCTTATTATCGAATATTAAAAAGAATAGTTTAAAAAAAGTTACATGTCCTACTTTTTAAATTTGATTTCTAAAGAGAGTAAGTAGTATATGGACTGGCAGCAGCTACATGTCTAAAGAGAGTTATATACAGGCTGGCAGCAGTTACAATAATTGCTCTACGCTACCTTTTGGGCATCCGCAACATTTATGGAAGTTAATAAGTAGATAAATTATTCGGCTGAAAAAATTGTAAGTAAGCCAAAATAATCACTTTTTAATCTAGAACATTGTTATTTGGTATGAAAACTTTTAAAACTCCAATTTTATTCCCCGAGTCCCACAATTACTCATTAATGTGTAACGGCTATTATGTTCCATAGGGCGCATGTAATTCATTCATCCCTCTAGAGTAGAGGGAGTTTTAAACAATGGCACCCAATCAAATTTGTGTAGAGTAATAACTACGAACTATATATTCTAAGTAAATACAACTGAACAGCGGTTTATTTTTGCAATAATAAAATTTCAATATTTCAAAATCGAGCTCTACGAATGATTTATGAATACAAATATTTGAAATTGACTAATTGTGATGAAAATTAACTTAAATCGTAACTGGAAATTTAAATTAAGTATGAAATCGGTTTTGAGTAAACATTGTGCATAAATACGCGGATGGGAAAGGGATGATGTTCAGTGTTTAAAATATTTCTATTTTGAGCTATGATTGAGTGACATGATGGATGAAGAAATAACTATGAAGTATCTAGAAGAGGCACTTTATTTTATCAAAATTATCCTAATGTTTGATATATTGATTTGAAATAAATAGAGAGATGCAGGTGAAAAATAGAACAAAGTTGTTTTTATCATACTGTGTCCAGGTTTGATGAAAACCCTAAAAAAATATAATTTTACTGAAAATTAACTACATTTTGCTAACAAAAATACCAAGTAATATAGCCGTGTTTATAAACATTAAAAGCTATGGAGGAACCGGTAATATGGTGCGGTGAATAAGCAGTTCTTTTTGCTCGATTACGTTAAATCGTATCGGTAACCTTTAGTTTTCATTTCAACAGATCGTTTGAAATCTAACATGTATCGCCATCTGTTCGTATCGAATCAGCTTTGTACGATGTCTGTATGACTTTCTACTTGATATATGTATGCATGTGAAAAGAAAGAACGGATGCTCCGCTGTAAAATATTTATCATATTGTATATTCTTATGCATGCTTTATGTTATCTTGTAGTGGAAGCAGCTGTAAGATATTCGCGTTGTGTTCTTCATTGCTGAGGGTCGTCAATACCCCATGTGTCAGAGTTTTGATCCTGTCTCTCCATCTCCATCTATCTATAGCTTCATAGAATGTATATGTATTATTGTTTAATATAATATAATAGATAACAATTAAATTCGTAAGATTGTCACATACGTACTGCCGCTGATGACTAAGTTGGGACGTGACTAAGTGAATATGTGCGTCTGTCTACCACACTCAGCTTGTGAAAAGCAATTCCAGAAAAAAAATATGTTCAACTGCAGAAATGGAGGCAATGATGTTGCTTTCAGTACTTTCAGTGTCGATTCCAGAACATTCTACTGCCGTAAAACGATCGTTCAAAGGGAAAGCGTTCTATTAAAAATTACGCTGCAATTTATTTATATTTTTCGCTTTCGTTGCTCTTCTAATATTCTGTGCATTCATCCGATGATTACATTTAATGAGCATTTTGAATTAGATTAAAATGCGGATATTTTAAAGTAATTTAAATAGCGTACTAGTACTTGTTAACATCGTAGTAGTCGTCACTTCAAGCGTATTAAAGAATTAAGGAGTTTTATTTAATTGCGATAGTTTTCCATTGCTGAACAGAGGTACGCTTTTCCATTGGGGAAAATGAAAGTCATAATGTATCACATTGATACCTATATGTAGGTATGATTTGTCTGGCGATCGTCAAAAATGTCAAGAAAGGAAAATTTGAACAGCAATGGAGAAACAAAGGAAACCACGTAAATTAGAATCAGGGATGCTAATTATTAAGGCCGGTTATGTATTCAGGGTCGAGTCCATCCCACTATCGGGCCAGTAAAGGGGTCGTTGAATAAGTAACTTTGTGCTCTATGTTTATAGACAACCCTTACACAGTTTAACTATCTAACATTCTCGAAAATTTTACTAAAACAAATTACAATGGACGCCCATACAGCACGAATGTATAATGATGAGTGCGATGAGTAGGAGATGGAGTAGGTTACTGTCTACAATTTGGACAAGGTCCTATGACGGCAGCATAGATCGTGATCTAGGGACGTCTGATCAGAGATGTTTATACTGTAATAGTCCTGCCGCTGTATAATATTTTACCGTAATACTTAGTATGAAGTTCTTTTTTTTATTGAGTAATAGGCTTGCGTTTGGCTGCGAGCTCACTTGATGGTAAGTGAGGTGCAGTCTAGGATGAAGCACGTTTGTCTATAAAGTGCCTATTCACTCTTGTTTTGAATAATCCCAGATTGTAAGACTCAGGAAAGATGGACGCCGGCAGGGAGTTCCACTCCCTGGCTGTCTGTACCAGGAACGATGAAGTTGTATTACTAAGAAGTATTTAGGGGTATTTAGATTTTATTTTTAAATAATTTGTATGCATATGTTCCATATACTCGTACATAATATATCACGTTTCATGCTATATTATAAGTGACCGGCATGCTCGGTTGCTACTGTGATACAATAAGAAATCAGCACAAAGCACTTATTAAAACTGCTCGACAAAATGGGTCGCACTGAAAACCTGTAGTCGTTCTTAACGGCATAGACTGCAAGCGATTTTCACTTTGCCCTTTCTAAATGTTGAAAAAATTACGTTGTTTTTAACGCTATTCAAAGAATTCCTCTGTAGTCTAGTTGCGAACCGTAAATTGGGTTCGTAAATAATTTTATTACAAATAGTTTTATCACGTAACTTTATAATTGTTAAAAAGAGCTTTTTTAATAGAATTTGTGTATTATTTTTTGTATAACGACTGTCCTTTTTCTATATTGATGTACAACAAAGAATATTAATATTATTAATTTGCTAGCAAAAGTGTTTTGAAGCAGTTATTAAAAAAGTAATTATGATTTAGTCGTGATTGCTATATGTGGCTAGAAACTACATATTTGCGAACGCTTATACCGGGTACGGATATCTCCTCAGAATGAAAGTAGAGCCGGTCTTTAATTCATTACGATACTAATGCTAAATTTGTGTAGTAATTATCACATTTAGGCACCTTCCGTGAATTATTAGATTAAGGTATAAGTTATTGTGTTAGCTTTAAATTAAAAGCTTTATTAATATATTGTTGTTTATAACGTCTCGCCAGTCTCAGGTTGAGCAAAAGAAGAAAAATTCCGATAGGATTCCTGCTGAGTTAGTGTTTTATCAGTTTCAGGTCTTTTTATTCCTCGCCAAATAGCAAACAACGGATATTTTGAATATACATTTATGTTGTACCTCCTCCTCTGCCTACCTCTTAGGGGATTACAGGCGTGATGTTACGTTTACATTTATGTTGTTGTTCGGTTTTTTATTTTTTAACTGATAAATTGTACAAGACGTTGTTTCTCCTAACGTCATTTTGCGTAGAAGCAATCGGAGTGATCGGGAAATATATAAGCTATAAATATATCAATGTTTATCTGAATTCTGATAATAATCATTGTTTCTAAAACTGTTAGTGTTAGTTTATTAACATTTATGACGATATATCATCACCAGGATCTAACTACATATACATATAACACAAGTATATCATACTTATAAGTGTTAATACTATCTATTGTGGAAATGCAAATGAGATTTTAGTACCTGTAGATTTTATTCATGCCTACAACTCTCGTATACTGTAGGCCACTATTACCATGACGTTTATCTCGGTCGTATTGTATGTATGAGTTAAATCTAGCTGAGGCGTCCTAGTCTAAGTGCTGCCTAAAATAGTCCAGACGTCAAGTAAAAGTTAAAATCTTGCGGCGAAGCTCGTTGCACCGAATTTTCTTGAGTAGCTGGCATTCTTACTTTTTGACAAAGCCACAGCCATGTTCCGGTTGAAGCAAGATCTAAAGACTTAAAAGCTAGTGTAATTACCCCCGAAAGCATAATTTTGTAGCAGTTTTCGGTATGTTATGGAGCGTAGCGTTTCTGCGTTCATAATATATGTACAGCTGCAATGTAACACCTCGATAATTTATTTCCTATCGAAGGCAATTATACCTACTACTTTATTTATATAATTTTATAATGTAAATTAAACGTATATATTATAAAAACCATAAGAACAAAATTGTTTTACACTCGGAAATAAGGGTGTAAAAGTAGTGACTTTAACGCTTAAAGCCACTTAGCGTCAATCAATCCAGGATGATGGTGAGAAAATGAGGTTAGTTGCGTGCTGATAACTAGATTACTTTTTAATATGCAATAGTATTTGAATTCAATATCCATTGTACATAGAATTAATTAAAGTCAATATCACAATAGCTGTAATAATCTTAGCTCTTTTAATAAAATGTTTATGACTGAAAACTGTTTTTAGTAAACGGAGCATAGGTCACTTATCTGTAAAGCGCACACACAAACACACACATGGCCACAAATTTGCTATTCTAAATGCTATAACATGTTGCTTGTTTTGCTGTCGATTTAAAGCATAAAAAGATGATTATTTAGGCTAAGAACAAATGTCACAAAGTTCGTGTGGCTTGGCTCCGTATAGATTCATCCATCCATAGAATTCCGAGTCCTCTGATTCGCTAGCCATTACAGTGACAATACTGTTACGCAACGACATTCAATGTCCTCTATTTGTGAGAAAATGCCCGTGGGTTGTAATAGCCGTTCACGGATTTACGCATTTAATTTAGCATTGATAACTGCACATCTCGTAGGCCCCTTTTTTATTTCTGTATTCGAATTCACTGGTCTATTATCTTTAAAAAACCCTTTTAAAAGTAATGTATTCCTTAACATCAAAAATTTCCCCAATTGTTCGCGTCCCCTCGCCTGTGGAGTGATAAAACATTGAAAAGATGAAATATAGACGGACGGACAGAGGCCCAATGGTCACTGGAGAAGAAAGAAAGGTTCTTTGTACTATGGCTGTTATTTGCCTTTTTAACTGTAAGTGATAGCATTTATCACGTTTAGATTTAGTCCATTTTCTCATTTATACAAGTGTCGCTGATATGGAGTACGGTACGATAGATATACCCTAACTTTGATTAATTATTCATATTGTCCAAGGCTAATTTAATACTCATTACTACTCGTTTTTCTTGTTACAGGTAAAGCATCCTGTCATCGATATAAAAGCATATATTGGTGAAAATAAATATTGCTATGAAAATATAAAGAAAAAAAATAATTTTTGGATCAGCTGCTATTAGGGTTAAATTTCAGCTAACGTTATGCGTCAGCGTTATCCTTGACTCGTACTAATTCAAATAATTAATTAAGGTGTACATTTCTATGTACTTTACGTAGCAGGGCAGAATGTTTCAAATGAGATTATATCATACATTCAGAAACGTCCATTTCCACTTCCGCACACAGAAACAAGCGGCACAGGTTTCACAGAGAAAGGAGAAAAAGGCGATTGATTATTTTGCGGATACCGTGAGCTTGTATCTACTCACAAACTTGTATCATCACAAAAACCAAGGAGTTGTCGATTCATTGATTGTAAAGTACATCCCGTTTCTTGTAAAGTAACCCTCATATTCATCTAAAAAAACGCTCAGATCAGAGCGTTTTCGATTGGATCGCTGACAGGGCCGTTAACATTTATGTAAGTTACCCTTGAGAAATACGAAACCAATACCGCTCGAGGCTTATTCTCGTTTATCTCGTGCCAATCAAACAAATGCTACGATAATGACGTCAGAAGTTACATCGCAGCTATTCTACGTCGACTGACGTTAGTATGATGTTATGTTATCTGTAACCGCTTTGTGATAATGACGCCTATGTTATGAGGTCTACAGATAAGAAAGAAAATGCTTATATAGCAGAATTTATTACGAGGTTTCCGTGTTATCTGTTATAATAAAATATGAGGCTTTTCGACCTAGTTGTCTAAAACAGCAATCAGAATCGGAATTGATATACCATCTCTGAAAGGTTTAAAAAATATTTTATGAAATGTGGACAATCATTGTGTAAGAAATAGCATTTGCGTCAGTTTCTGTGGCATGAAATGTAGAAAATACTTACTATCATATTGGTGACAATTAAAGTAACCGCCATTACATTACCATACCCTATGTTTAGAAATAACTATACAGGCACTAAGTACATTTGATTCTAAACGGATATATTAATAAACCGATCTTAAATTTCGATAAGGCGAATGTTATACTTTTCTACCAGATAAGGTAGATATCCAAATGTACATAGCACTTTGTACTTATATTTACGTAGATTTATTAAAGACATATCTGTAGGTGCGATATTATAGTGTTGATTTACAATTACCTATGTTATGCATCATATATTATGTATTAAATTAACATGAGTTAATATTCAGTTAGCATGAATCAGTACATCCTCGTAAATTAAATTTGTAACCATATCTGACGTAATAAACGTTTTGATTAAGTGGATTTTGGTGATAATGGTATCTAGGGACGACACACACAGATTCTGAGCCGAGCAAAGCCTATGCTAGAGTAACCACATACCGAATAAACATATGTACATATAGTTTATATACAAGCATTATATACGTACATGTAATATGTATATACAAACTCTGTATAAAATCTGGACAACATAACACTAATACGCAAAATGTGATTTTGCGTCTTGCGTGCCCATCGAACAAATATTTCGCTTGGAAATCGAACCGACATTCTCCTGATCAGCTGTTATATTTTACCGCGTAGTTACTATGTATTCAAATATAGTAAAAAGTGATTTGTGTGCTGTTTAAAAACTAATGTTGTTCTGCAATAACGACGAATGATTAGTTGTGTCTTGTGGATATTCCTAAATATCAGTTGGAAATCCATTTTCATATCGTTCGGTTTTGTGCCCATTCTCTGCTTTCTTGTAATATAACAAGAATAAAATCTACTTGAGACTATGAAAACATCAAAAAACCATTTTTGCACCCCAATATCATTCTAAAGGATTAAAGTTGGCTGCTGTTGTTATGATAGCGGAAGTTGGCGCTTTATGATCAACAATTCTGAAATTGGGTAAGTTTCACATTACGTGACCATAAACATTTCCTTTTTCGGTACATCTTGCGTGAAACTATAAATTGTTGGCATTCCGTCGGGCGATGAATTTACGGAGCTTTGACCTAATGTCATTCTACAGCTACAAAAATACTTTATATAATAAAAATAATTGGGTCAATTCCACACACGGCTAACTGTTTACAGATTAGGTAATTAAATAGCTTTGTTGTCGTAACCCCGAACATCTGATAAACGAACATAATATTTATATATACATATGTTTGTCCATATCCATAAAAGTTTGTCCTGACAGAATTCTTGGACGTTGCAAATGTACATAGTTCGTCTAGACCACTCACCGTGAAGTTGTCAATTTGCTACTAGGCTACATTTATTATAATACAATCCACTGGAACTTCTTGAACAGGCTAAAGACTAAAGCATCGGTAAAATTTGCGAGCAGCTTTACCTGAAAACTAACCGTGAGGTTTTTTACATTATTAGAGTTACTTGATTTAATAATTACGAACTTCCGGTTGCCTGGTTGCTTATTAGATGGATTACATTTTTGCCACCGATATTTATGAAAATATGGATTTCTTTTTTAAGTAAGCGAATGCCGTTTGAAATGCTGTAAATGTTAAATGAATGCTGGACACAAACAAACAAGTCGATAAATAATACGATATAACTGATACGAAAAGAAATATGTTTATTGGGTTTCAATCATTGAATGATGATGATAATCAACATTAAACCTGAGCCCTAATAAATAAATGATAATAGAAAAGGCACTCTGCGAAGGAGTACGTCGATTAAATTCCAGATTTAACCGTTCCTTCATTCGATAAAAATAATCTCTCGTATCGTACTCGGGACAGTTAAATTGTAATTTACTGTACAAAAATCGTATTCATGAGTACTTCCGTTGCAATCGCTATCGTAGATCGAAGTACTCAATGGATTTATCCACCCCAGTTAATTTATTGCCGAACAACGCAAGAGGGCGTTGAATAACTGCTTCCTGTACAACGCTCGACTAGAAATTTAAATGGCATACGAAATTTATATTGGTATAAAACGTCGTTTATTTGGCTAATTTAATAATTGTATAATTTATTGTGTTGTTTATAGCAGAATTTGTTATTACCGTGCGTTTGCCTCTGCCGTTTAAATTTTTTTATCTTGTTTTTCAAATTAAAAGGGTAATTATTTCAATAAACTGCCGACTCGTACAACAGTAACATTGTAAAATGATATTCTAAAATAAACCTCACGCGTGGAAATGACGCTCCCATTACGCCAATTAATGAATTAAAACATGATAAGTATAGTGTCGTGATTAATTATTTAACATGTTTGATTATAACACGCGTGTAATATGTTTAGTTTGAAAAATGCGAAAACGCTATTAACGTGTGATTATTTGAGGAGATGGTCTTAAAAGTCTGTATTTGATAAAATAATGTACCATCTGATAAGAATATTATTTTTAAGTAATAATTTTCTGTTTCAGTATAAAAGGGATAAAAAACGGACTTAAAAAATCCACAGTTTTATCATTTCGCGTGCTCGCGGCAATTTGTGAGGGCGCTTATCGCGACAGCTAATGCTCAGTGTAATGCCGCTTCCGACGCCAGACCTGTTCTCAGCCCCGCGCGGCTGTTAGAAACGTGTACAGTCAATTGTTTACTTTCTTTGGTGATAGAAACTGATGATGTAACATAGTTAATTTTTGATACTGTAAAACTCACATAAAGTTATAATTATACAGTCACGCTTATTTTTCAAAGATATGGGCAGAGACTAAAC
>DWDX01004048.1:0-12225 GCA_018245675.1 Agara michaeli
GTTCACCAGCTTTTAGCGGTTAAGGCAGCTCAAGCTCTGTCTAGTTTAGAATTAAGTGACAGTGTTTTAACATGTTCCTAAGATTTATTATTATGTATATTGTTAGGCCTTCGAATATGCGTTTTATAGGCTCGTCTGTTCGTGTTGTGACGTTTAAGACGAAAATTAGCTGCAGCGGAGGATTTCGAGTATGAATGCAGGTCGTCGTCCATTAGCCTAATTGGAGACGAGAACCACACCGCCACCTACGGCACCCTTTGGTTACCACATTGTGTTTAACCTATACATATAAAATTATTGTCTCTTTAAATTAATGAATGGGCACCTCTTCCGTGATCGAAGGCTGCGCTTTACGCTGAGGCGAATAAGAAATAATATTTAAATTATTTTCGAGTGTTTAAAACAAACAATAAAACACTAATATGGTCAAGTAAATTGTTAAATTCTGTAAGGCTGTAAAGTTCAAAATATCACCGCTCATTCGCGTCTGGTTTATTCCATTGAATGACAGTGAATTTTACAGAATGGAGGGTACTTTTGCCGTTGACATAAAAGGTGCTTACCATGCAAAATACAATGAATATAACAATAATAATATGTAAAATAAAATATTGTTTTGGAAGATCTTCACGCGCGGCTATTCGAAAAGTTGAAAAGGCCAAACTTGGGAAAGCATCTCATATGGTGACCACACAACTGATACTACTACATAATTACATAACCAAATTTTTGCCCTTCGTGGGGATCAAACCCCCAGCTCAGAAGTCAATCTCATTATCGACTAGAATAAGACGCTAATCAATTCTTCTTATTGTAACGTAGGTACTACACTGACGGACGTTTCTTACGAAATCCACTTTAATATGAAAATCAAGCATTGCAGGTCTAAGTCGTCCATTAGGTTAATTGGAGCTACGCAGCCGCAGCGCCACCTAGCGCGCCCTTTGTTATCACACGGACATTACTATCTGAGTGGAACGAAAAGGAATTGTATAGTAGATACCGTTGCTAACTAATTGGTTCAGTTTGTTCAATCTGCAAGGCTGACGACGTCAGTGATACAATAACTGCGGGCCAACTATAAGCTGCAAAGTTGGTCTGCAGTTATGTTCCTCTACACACTAAATCGAGTGCACTTTCATATATACGTGCGATTGAAACCCAGTCCAAGACAATGATTTAATTTTGCGGCATTTTGGTCCTTAATTTTATCGTAAGTCCCATTTGAACCCTAGCTTCCTCTAAAAATTATTAAGTTTATATACTCCACAGGGCCAAGCGAAAACTAACATGTTCGGCACCCTTTAAAGAACACGATATTTTTTTTCGCCATTACAGGAAGGGATTACTTGTTTTTAAAAACTCGCATGCCCATAGTTATCGGGGCAATGTACATTATCATTCCATACAATTGTTCTCTAATATAAGGGATAAACGTACACACTGTTTATTTAAAATGGATTCAAGATCAGCGTGAAATATATACCAATGTTTCGACTCAGTTGCGTGAACTTGACTGTGATCCATACAAATGGGTTGAAATACTGGAATATCTATACTCTTGTGATGAGTATCCGTTAATTATAAGAACATACATAATACGTTACAATTAAATAGAGTGCGATTACGGAGTCTACAAACGAGTGTGTACACGTCATAACGTTACAAAGGTGAGGCGCCGGCTCCTAATTAACTGGTAAACTTTGATGAGTCGTCGCCTCTAATTAATGTGCCCGCGGGACACTCGGCCGCTCTCAGTCTCGCTACACACGTAGGAAGTATTTAACGAACGATCCATTTGAGATGCATTGTTTAAGACGAATTTTATTTTAAAACACAATTACCTACATTGTAAAATTTGATAATGTAGGATCAGACGTTTTAATTCAGGTTCTTCGCTGCTAATGGAGTTTCAGTAAGGAACTTCACTAAATCTATTAAAATATAGCACAAAATGTTGTCGCAGCCTGTAGTTGCAGTATTGCATTTTGTAACATAAATATGTGCTGATTAATACACGCTTGGGCGGATCTCGAAAGTTTTCGAAACACGGTCGACATCACCCTTTAAAACACTCATAAATTCGTAATATGCAACCAAAATAATTTTGATTCCTATTTGGGCCCAATCACGGTATATTTATTTATATACCTGTCAATCTCATATAATATGGCTCTACATGCGAAAAGATATGACATTTTTAAATTATACATTTTAAATTGGACAACGAAACTTTTACACATGTACCTACTACGATTATACAAGTAGCTGATATTATTTGCTTATTTATTCTTTACTGTTAACCTAAAGTAAGGTTATAAAAGTAAGACTGAGTGCCTGGCATTCTGTACTAGTCATTACATCGATACATTACTATTCTTTTTTTAAATCATCGTCTTACTGTACTATTACTATTCTGTTCTATTCTATACTATTCTATTTTTAAAATCATCGTCTTAAGACATCTATTGAGACAACGTAATAAAAAGGTTTCATAACTCCCGCCGCTAATTAATGCGGCTGCAGGACGATCGTACCCTCCCCACTTGTTACTTGCGTCCTTGGTATATCAGTTTAACAGAGATCGATCCAGTGTCTTCTATCGGAAGCGTATTGATGTTGTTATTACACAAATATAACATTTGTTACAAACCAATAAAGACGATAGTAGATTGAACTTTGATAACTGATGAAACAATTTTCCGGTCACAAGCTCATGTTGTGCTTTTGTGTTAGACGTTGCATCAATACTAGATTTTTAGATGTGGTTTAGCAAACTTAAAACTTGCACTAAACGTGAGGATTAGGTTATTCTTTAAAGTACAGTTAATTATTTGTTTATGCAATATAGGTACTAGAAATAAAGGCTCTATAGAATTAGTAAATGAGACTATCTTCGCTAATCTTAAGCATAAAATTATACAAGTTCACAATGTATACATGTGCAATATACATATACAAAATATGTGTATATGTGAGTACTATAACATTTTTGAAACCCATAGAAGCACTCCATTAAGTGTTCAAACCATATATGTAAATTTCAATGTTGCTATTTAGGAAATATGCGGATATGTGTTATATTTAAACTTAAACAAAGAGATATTCAAAAACTCCAAGACGCGTCAACGGGAACACGGCAATCCTTTCAGACTTCAGTAAAACTATCGGAACTGACTTTAGGGCGTGGACACACTCTTTCGTATTTAGTATTATTTTTTATTTTTTTACGCTGCCGTTGTCATTATGGATATATTATATTAAGTGAAATAGTGTACACAGTTATTTACTAGTACTGAGAAAATCATCGAAATGTTTATTCGAAAATCGGTAATAAATAAGCAATACACAGCAAAAATCAATAAAATGAATTTTATATACCGCAGCAAATGAACCGTTGCTAAACGAATGGTAATAAAAAAACCAAGCACATGTAATATCTAAAACTCGATTAGCAAATAAACATACGTAAGCTCAAAAGCGAAAGTGAAAAATTTGACATGAAACAAAATGCAGCACTAAATAATATAACAGAGGTCTGTAATACGCCGACAAGCGTGTAAATGCACGCGACTGTACCCGCTGTTCTCTGCCGACGAGCTTCGGTTTGAACGGATGCGATCGGCGCGACCACACCTGCCCGCGGCCGCTAAACGTATTGTCGTGTTCCCGATGCGGTCCGAACTACTTAATTGAACACGTCATATATCCCATACACGGTAACCCTCTCTGCGTGGATTGAAACTACTCCATAAATTATACGCCCGCTTAATTGCCTAATTGTCCGTACCGCGTACTGTATTTGCGGAGATTTTAGATGAAATTCGTATTAAACGAATTATTCAAAAATGCAAATAAGAAAGGAGTACTCACAAAAGTTCAACTACGGAGCGTTACGTATTTTTTATGTACGTGTTGTCCTACGTATGTCTAATATACATAGAATTATATTGTGAATATTAAATTATATATGGTTATAAATAAAGCAACCCATAAAAGGGATCATGAGGTTTATTAGTGGCATTTAGTCGCTTCTTAGTAATAACCATTGGGCATAACTAAATGAGTTTGGCCTTTACAACAGAACAGAAACTGAATGGTGTCAATTTTAATAATTTATCCACTGTTTTTATACTCAATACTACACAGTTCTACGGTAATAATATTCAGGATAAGTACATGAAGCAAATAAAAATATTCTCCTGAAATTGGTTCAAAGAATAAAATGTAATTGTAAGCGGTGCGCGGGTAAAATTGGATTAATTCGAATCACTGTTAGTAGGTAATAAAGGCGTACGCTCCGCTACATCTACGGGGAGTCCAAAGAATACGCCAAAATGTCTCAAGTTTCTTCAAGCAATCAGGCCTTAATACCGTTCTGAAGTTCCAACTTTGAAAATTATAGGCGGTGAGCGAGGCGGGGTGGGGGGAGGACGTCCGCCGCGTGTCATCTCGTAACATCAAAAATGCATTTAAATTCCGCGCAATAAAAAACATCGGCGAGAAGTTTCACTGCGGCCAAGGGATTGAAGACGCTCTAGCGTCTACCACGCTGCGCGATATAAAATATGTAGCCGGTGCTTCTTTTTTTCTTTCTTCAAAACACAGTAACCCAATCTAGGCAAAGGCATACATTTCTCTCTGCTTTGCATTACACAGTAAAAACAGAAATACAAACCATTCTATCATAGTCATCTTCGCGATTTGCAATGTAATTTTGAATAAGCTTCGAATTAGATCGAGATTGAGCAACGAACATATCAAAATTCCGCAGTGAATGCACATTGCGACTGACAAATACGTTTGCAATTATCATAACAACCAACGTTTAGGAAATATTTTTTCGGAAAAAAGTATACAATCGGTTTCGGTATCCCACTTCTCAGCCATCGCAGACCTACGTGATGCTGTATAAATAACAGAAGCAATAGTTCTCTCAAGGCTTCAAGAGCGTCGTTAGCGGGGCAATTGGCTTGTTGTATCGAGAGCTCACTCTTTGATTTCCTAACTGCGTTGTTTCCTAGTTAAACTTACCTTTGCGTTTCGTTATCCAGTTATAACGAGTTGCTTTATAAATAACATATATTTTATTAATGAACAGAATGGCTTACGTAGACTCTAATTGGATAACATTACGAAGTTGTTTATAAGGATTTATGAATAGACACAGTCGATTCTTTCTTGAGTTAATTTAATTAGAGATAATGAATATAACAAAACACCTATATAGCTACATGTAGCATTAATATTCAGCGTGTATATTGAGCATTATGTTATTATACATTCCAATGCAGTGCCAATCTAGCTTATCCAATATGTGCTATAAAGGTTGTACGTATTCATATTCAATAGCCATTTGTGATTTTATGGCATATTTAAACTCAATATTGTCGGGCCGGTGTCGTCCCGTGTCGCACCATTTCACCCCTCAGTAATGCGAGCTTGATGTAATAATTAGCCCACCCACAAGTGATTGTGGGATGCGATAGCATTGTTCGAACGCGGGCCGTTTATACGGAGCTATTGTGAGTGTTATTTTATTCTCTCGTATGTTTAATCGAAAGCTCGCACACGCAAGTGTCGCCAATTGTTATTGCTTACATATTTCATGAACAATCCCATTAACACATTATAATTCTTTCCGTTTTAGTTTTGATTTGCAATAATCAATAGGCACTTCGCACACCGACCTCAGAGCGCTTGTGTTATATTTATGGGTGAAATGGGCACACATAGAGTGCGGTGATTTCATAAACTCCGGTCCTACATTAATATCAAAGTGATTTATTTAATTAATTTTAGCAATGCGAAAATGTGGCTTGAGTCAGGATTACAGCATATTGGAAAATGACGCCAATAAACTGTTGATTGTTTGAGTGCGTTAAATGAAATAGCGGTCATCGGACGTTATTACGTACCGAGAGCGTGTGACAATCAAACAGAAAATTAAAGTAGGCGCCGCAAACCGCGGACGTCATTTCACCATAGTTTGCCAAATTTATCAGTGTGCTGAGAGTCGTTCGAAAATAATCGTAATCGAAGCGAGCTGCGCCGAACAATATGGGCCGATGTCGGCCCCTAATTGGCCCTTACCTGGAGCGCACTCCAGAATGATAAAGCCGCCATTAGCCGCCCTATTATTTACCTACTCGTCATTAGCGTAGACTTCATTAGGATAACGAGATAACGGAGCCGAGACTCGAGTGGGGAGCCCGTAGTGTTTTTGGTGTTTCTGAACGAAATCAAGAAATTTTGAAGGGTCCAGCCGTGAAACGCCCGAGGCAAGAAACGAGCTAATTATTTTGAGAGGCGCACCTTCGATGGACTTTATTTCGCCGAAGACGGATCGAATGAAACGTAAGAATGAAATAATTTATTTTAATGCGATCTTTTTCGGTCTCGATCCATAATTAACTTGTTTGAACAAGTTTTAGTTTAAGTGTAATAGATATTGCAAACTTGTATGTGGTGTGGCACACGACCACTGAACCAGCAATGCGGAAAATGTAATAAAACATTATATAAGCAAAATATCGCATATTGAAACAAAGACAAAAACGAATATTACAATTTAGATTAATGAATTATAATTAAATAGTTAATAATTATAATTAAATAGGTAATAATAATAATTAATTAATTTAATTAATTAATAATCATAATTAAATAATTTAATTTATTAATAATTATAATTAAATAATGTAATTAATTAATAATTATAATTAAATAAATAAATTAATTAATAATTATAATTAAATAAATAAATTAATTAATAATTATAATTAAATAATTTAATTAATTAATAATTATAATTAAATAATTTAATTAATTAATAATTATAATTAAATAATTCTAATTTAATTAAAAAACGAAAAATCAGAATACAATATCCCTAGCCAATATTAGCTCCGAAGATAATAGAAAACAGGGAGCGGGCAATATCGAATATGTGTCATTAAGATCGATATCGATAATAATAGGAAAAATATCGATGTTGCATCGAGCCCTCGTACTCGACAAAAAACACGCCGAATTTATTGTTAATTATAAAACTGTGGCGTCGAACATTAACTCGAGATGCGATGCAACGATAGCCGCGCGCTATTTATTTATTATTTAGATATCCGCCGTGCGGTCACGACTCCATATTGTTTCCCTGTAATGGCATTAATGACCTCGGCTTAAAGTTGAAGTGTTAATTTGATTTAAAATTATGGCCCCGATTACGATCTTCACGTGCAAGTTCTGCCCTAAGCTTTAATTACGCCGCTGATCCCTGATGGAGTTGCCGTGATATGCCCGTTTCACGTTTACATTAATAACAATATCGTATTACTGTGCTATGTGCACACGATAACTGAAGGATCGCGACTCGATATTTCTTATTTGTTACAACTTATCGCGTACAAAAATCGAAGCAAAACTTACACTATTGCTGCTCACCGTTTGCTAGCTTAGCGGGTCATCGACATTTAATATTCCATTGTTTACATGTTCAATAACCGATCGATAAACACCACCGATAAAACATATTTCGTTTCTACCGCACATTCAAATCTAAGAAAAAAGTAACATTACGAAAGGACTTTCACCTAATTGTCAGGAAAATAAAAGTATGACAACATTTTGGTAGTTCGATCAGTAGAATGCGACAAACGATACCGTTTACTAATATTTTAGTTGAAAACTTTCCAATTACAGTGTAGGTATATAAATGTGACACATTTTGCAATTATGCATCCAATTTAACAGTTTTTTATAGCACACATATAAATGTGCACTAATAGAGTATTAAGGAAATTTATGTTATAGTTATTTTATTTCTTTAACTATATCGCCAATTAATTTATAGAAAAGCGGCAAATTATGCAAACGTACACTAATATTAATGCAAATAAGTCTATTAAATGAGTATAATTGGGTTTGTTGAAGGAAAATTAAAACTTTAATGCCCCGAAATAATACACCCGTTTGAAAACAAGTCCGTCATTAAATAGAATCATTAAATACACACCAACACTGGCGTAGCTATGTAAGGAATTAGTGAAGCAAAATTATAAAGCTATTATTTCACATTTAATTACAATTCTAAATAAGCGTAATTGTAGCAAATTTGTGAGTTCAATATTGTATTAATAAGACATAATACTGTGTCTAAAGGTGGTAGGAAATGGTACTTGATTTGGCACCTGTTGAAAATATCCGAAACCCACTTATCGATACAAGGCCTTAAGTGGCAATCGATCGGTAAACGAAGACCAGGACGCTACTTGGAGACGATCGGTCGACAAACGAGAAAGAGGCTACTGCGAATGGTCTCGACTGCGAAGAGTTGAGGACTGCCGCACGAGACCGCGCCAAATGGAGAGGTTTTCGAACCCTATGTCCGTGATAAAGTATTACAGGAACACTTAATCATAATATATTATTTACATCTGCTTCAAAATTACCAGTCCTCTTGCATCCGTCATAGTTAGCACAAGTATTTGACAGATGTTATAATAGTAAGTGTTGCCATAATGATACATTTTTAATTGATTTCCCCAAACGAATATAACTAAAATAAAAATTCGGTATACAATATAATAATATGATACAAATGCTAACTTTAAATTAATAGTACATTTTTCCCTATTAACGTGTAAAAATTTTTGGTTTTCATTCGTTCATAGACAGACACGAGAATAAAATTTACACAAGTAAAAATAGAAAATAAATCACAATTGAAGCGGGAGATACGATACCACATGATGTAGCATTGTGGCAACTGGCGACGGGCGGAGTGTTGGCAGCCGAACTCCAGCACGCTACAAGGGTTTCAACTTATCAATTACACCGTTCGCTACTTACCGCGCGGAAAGGGCAAATTGATTTAATGTAACCGGAGTGCTTTGACGAATATTATTAACGTCTTTTTGCGCTCCCTCCACCCCGTAATGCGCGCTTTGTTCTTTGCTACAACGAATCACACTTATCTGAAACGAACGGGTTGCCCATCGGAGAAATGTTCGATAGTACACTGTCTCTTCATTTCTTCGTTCTTAGGTGAAGGATATTCTTTGATTGGGCACATTTTATAAGTAACTATGCAGGTTCTGATAACGGGAGAGAAACAACGAGTCTCAATGTTAATAATGTAAACGACATGAAGCACAAACATATATTCATGTAAAGAGTGTCAACTTCCCGTTTTTCGTACTCCATTTTTACATGGTTCTACCCCGTCTTTTCCTATATTAGTAATTTGACAGACATTGCCAATTCAGCGCTATTTCAATTTAAATATATGTGCGCGTAATCTAAAAGCATTGTAGTCTTAACCGTGCGAAGATACATTGCTACACAGTTGATGGATAGCCGTATAAATCTATCGTGTCAACGCGTGCTCGTGCCCGCGCCGACGCAGTCCGTCTAAATATCACGTCCAGCACACACTGGCGACTTCTGATTTCCTCGTTCATGAGACTAGTAGAAGAACTTAAAAAAATGTAAGTATTCTAAAATGTGGGCAAGGAAAAGTGGACAGCCAAGCGACTGGAAATCGGCAGCGGTTGTATATTTGATAAATCATAAGTAAATTATAAATGTATAATTTTAGTCTAAAATAAATTATAAATTATCACTCTTAGTATCCTAAAAGTATGATAAGCATAAAGAAATATTAGATGACCCAACCTTTATTTATTCACTGTACACTATTATAACATACAAAGTAAGAAACGAAGAGATGAGTGTAATTTAGCGCTGCTGCAGTTGGTGTGGCTACAATCAAAATATAATTGATTAGAACATTTTTTAAAATGAGATTCGAACTAAAGTATCTATAAGTAAATAGATATAAAATTATTTGCGTATAAAAAAGTTTATTTAAAACATAAATGCTTTGAAAATTGTATCAATTATATGTACCTATATTCAATAAGTGTATTTCAAGCGATGACAATGCGCGACTTCGCGTGTCTGACGATCGCGCAGTCGCGAACGGCGCGCGAATGTTCACGTGTCTCGTGTGCGGCGATAATGTTGCACCCGTTAATAAATACGTCGGTTACAACTCCTCTCATTAGAGCGCCATAACTCCTCATTAGTGGGCATGCTAATTAATGTGACGTTTACGAGCGGTGCTCGTAACTTACGACGTTCCCGCTGGATCCGGACCTCATTACCTCCAGGATGCTGCTAACTGAAGCGGTATCATATTATAATAGCCTTAATATAAGTATTGGATTGGATAGGTAGTTTTTTGGACATATTAATCATGATAAATCAATGCCAATACCGGATACTGTTCATTTATTATGTCGCAATTTTTAATTTATAAGTACTTGATAAGTCTTTAATAATTTGCTATACAAGAAAGATTAGGGATACTTTAATTATGTATGCCATAATTAACTAACACATGAAAGCCTATTACCAACGGCGTTTAGGGATTTTCATTTTGGTTTAGTCGACAGGCCATTTATGGACATTGGAATATTAAAATAAGAACAATATTTTATTCAAACAAAACTTTGATTAACTTGAGATGAAACAAAAATATACAACTACATTAATGTATTATTATCCGTAAATATCAGTCAACTCGATGTCGTAAGCGGCTCTCGGCAACAATCAGTCAAAGTTAAGAATCGCTTGCAGGAAGTGGAAAGCTCGTTTAAAAGTGAAAGCTCGCTTTGACGACCCAATAAAACCGGTTAATACATATTCGATTACGTTTAATTGCAGATTATGTTTATAAGCCATCGAGTGCCATTGTAATTTAAATTTTACCAACTCGTGCCGTTGCGAAAGCGTGAACTAAAAGCTACGGCTTATAACGTATTTTATTTGCGCCCAGAATCTGTATGGGCTTTACAAAAGTGAATAAATACTACGTGTTATAACGTAACATCACGCCTGTAATCCCCTAAGGGGTAGGCAGAGGAGTGTAGTACACCCCCACATTTCACCGGTTACGTATAAGTCCCACAATGGAATAGGCGGTGAGCCTATTGCCATGCACCGGACACACATCCGGACTCCGAGTCACTGCTAGAAATTCTAAATTAGAAAAATCCAACAGTACCCAACCCGGAATTTCAACCCGGGACCTCCCGATCGGCAGTCGCGCTAGCAACCGCCCGACCAACGAGGCAGTCAAATAGTTATCACAACTCAAAATACAATCATTAATATATAACTCTCCTCGAATGTGCCCAACGAAAATATTGGAACGTCACTAGAAAAGATATAGGAAATTTCTGCAATCGATATCATTAAAGATGACGAAACAACAATAAAATTAAAGCACAGCCAACGATATTTACAAAATATACATATAATATACCAATGTTAAATAAAATCGAGAGGATTTTTTTTTTCATAACTTTTCAGTAGAAAAAAAACAGAACGGTAAGAAAGCATTATTGTAACTGACATTGAATTGCAATATATTTCACCGCTTTAACCCGCAGAAAGCAGCGACAGCGTAGTGGTTTGAAATTCAGCCTTCCACGTCGGTAGGTCCGAGTTCGATCCTAGCGCCTCGGACTTGTTAAAAATGTAAATATCACTCGCTATAACGGTGAAGGAAAACATCGTGAGGAAGCTTGCACGCGTTAGCTAGCTGCAAATGTCACTGGAGTTTTTAAAGTGTTAGCAAGTTTTCACAGAACTAGACGCACACGATACATTTTACCAACTTTGGCACGACGCAGAAGAAGTGTGACATTTATTTCATGCAAGTTCAGTCCAATATCGTTCACGCGGGGCGTTTTATTTGATACCTTCTACTAATACGTTTAACAAATGATTTGTAAAGTTGGCTGCGGACAATACTCAAATATTGCAATACAAAATATTGGAATCGTAAACATCGGATCGTTCCAACGTGGCTCGGGAATGAAGTCACGACAAAATGTTACATTAAAATTCATTTGCACATGTGACTACATAAATACCAAATATTCTTTAAAAAAAAAACTGGCATATGTTTGAACGATTGACATGAACGATTGAAGTGAACGAATGAATGAATGAATGAATGAATGAAATTATATATCCGTAAATGAAAACTTCTTATAATCCGAATTTGTATTGCACACAATTTTCTCAAAGACATTTTATGTTGGGTAATACATATATGTTTACATCTACCACTTATTTTCGTTTAAAAATAAATAATCTTTAAATTATGCTATGTCATAGCGTTCCATTCCGATCTATGAATGTCGGCTACAAGCA
>DWDX01004049.1:0-12225 GCA_018245675.1 Agara michaeli
GACCTAGTCTAGGACATCAGTTTGTATATATATATATATATATATATATATATATATATAAAACTGATTCACATTACAGCGATTTAAATTAAAATATATAGTTCTTCAATAGTTTCGTCGAATTACAAAATAGTGTCAAAAACATTAGTAACAAGAGGAGTGATAGATGCCTTGGTTTGGCTGCCTGAATATTGGCTTAGATTTCATACACCCGAGGTCTGAAGTTAGAATATCTGCCAAGTAATTACTTGGAATAAAACGAAGTTGTTGCTTGTTAAATATGGATTGTTACAATTTTATTAACTACCTACCACCTACTCCTGAAAGTTCTTTGTAATGTTTTAGAATGAACGTTAAGTTAGCCACTCTGCCTTTAGCCAGCGTGGTAGTCAATAGTGTTAACTTCGTTCCACTATAAATGCGTTTACGATAATCATCTAACTATGTATACAGATTAACTTGTTTTACTTGATACTAGAGGAGGGTAAATCATTGTCACACAATTGCTATTTTTGTTGATGTTTGAATACACCCAGTATTATATAAACCAAGAAAAAGCAAGTACATTGATACAAGAGATAAATGTAAATCACATCCTCTTCAGGGGAACAACTGTCTTCAACCACAACGCATAAATCCGATGGGACAGCAAAAGTGTATCCCAAAGAGCACATATACCACACAACGGCTGAAAAAATACTCATCCGAACTAATAGACGTATAAAAATATGTAACGGTTTCCATGCTGCAGAGCCCGTTAACTTATCTCGACGGCAAATCGATATTTATGATAGGGAATATCGTTTTATTGGCGAATAAAAGTACTTATGGACCTAACTGCGTATAAGAAAGCTTAATTTTATGTACTGGCTGTAGGTACGCGATTTAAATATTTTTTTCTTGATACATGATTTACATTTACATTTCAGATTATAAGTGATTTAATTATCATTATTAGAGCTTCTGCTTTTGAATGGCTATGGGCTATTCCGTCCTGACGAGGGCGTAAGGCTCTCGATGCCCTTTGTTATTGTTAGCTGACAATCGTTAAACTTGATCATAGCGCTCTTGGCACTTCAGATGTACTACTGTTTTAGATGTATTTTACTCTTCAGTAAGATAGAGTTCGTTATTCCTCACTGTTTCACATCTGAGCTGCAGTACATGTTTGAAGCTCTGTGTCTTTAATTCTCTCTAATACGGATTTATGTGTATTGCAATGCTGAAATGCCCAAATAGTTTCCTCATAATCTTGCTATTCATTTGCTCCGTCCTGACTAGTCCTCTCTTTGAATTGAGGTGTAAAGCTTTCACTCTTCGGGCGCCTTAATATAAATGTTACATGGAAAAAGCCTCCGCAGATACACGATTCATTAATTTGTTATTATCATTTTTTATTTTCTCTGTGGATTTTTAAAGTACATTTGTACTAACATTTCAGTTATCATACTTATGCTGTCGTACTAACCTTATGTAAGTGTATTTTAGACCTTAAATGGTTACACATATGTCGGGATTGGTGTTCCGTTAGTCAATCCTGTGGTCAATGTACCTAACATTGACCACAGCTACAAATGTACTGATATTTAGAAGAATATTTTTTGCCTCATAATGCATAGTAATATAAATTTGACCACATAGGTTAATCAAGAAATTGGAATATCTGTAAGGAAATCACATGTGAAAATCGGACGTCTATGGCTGCTCTAAGGTGTGGATCAAATTACGAGTATCTCTATGCGTGCGCCGCTAAGCCACCCGCGGTTTAGACGTAGGATTGTCGGAACAAAAGCTACCAACAATTACTGTCGAAGGAAATGTCAATCATCAAGGCGTCTTATTATGTCTAACCGATAGTCAATCATAATACATTATATCCGGTTTAATTTTTGCCAACTGTGGACTTTTAACACCATCCGGCTATTTATCATCTTATCGGTTACTTTTATGTTTTCCTTACAAAACTTTTTAACAATCATAATACGTAACTTATTTTTTTCTACAAATTTATATTGCCGATAAAAATACAAAGATTTGTATAATAACAAATGCAGATGATATAATGTTATGCATATGAAACAAAATTTGTGCGATTGAATAAATGCAAATTGAACTTTATTGTGAAATTCTTAAAACCGTTGTAGGAATTTGGGTGGTTTTTAGTTATATTCCAGTTATTGTTTTGTATTAATAATGTTATAAGCAATAACAAATCTTTGCGGCTTCAAATAATCTCAATTTATATTACGAGAATACACTCCGGGGGTTAAGCCGCGGGAGTACCTACGTTGAGTTTAATACAAACCATTACTTACTAGTAACAAATTGTTTAGGTATATTTTGTATTGTATTTATAGCAAATATTTTTTATGTATCGAAGTACACAAATTGAATAACTCGTCCTTAACATAATCTCCCAATGTTTCTCTTTCCTTTTTCGATCGCGGCGGCTTTGCTTTCCCGTGAATTGAATTGAAAATGGGATGAGTGCCTTTTGTTTATGGATTCTGTTTCCAAGTGAAAAAAATATTTCATTACCCATCTGCCAAACACAAGATCTTCGAATCCGTCATGTTGACAAATAGCATAACCATTCGTCGGTTCGACAGAAATAGTTGGGTATGAATGTGGGGCAAATAGGTTCTTCGAAGCCGGGTACAGTTGTTGATCCTTGTGTGTTTAGATAAATATATTGTCTGTGTTGCTCCGGATTCGTAGGGCGATTTAGATAATAGATTCTTTTATACATTTTCATTTTAAATAAGAAAGAACATTCGTAACATTCAATAATATACGATCCGCGTGAATATATGTATGTAAGTAACAGAATTGTATTTACTATAAACACTAAGGGGATAATGATATTCAATGAATACTTATTCGTATGTATATTAATGACAGTAGTGAGATCTATCACTGCTTTTTTGGTCTTTGACTGACTTCTTCGTCAACATGTATACAAATAGTTAACATTATTCGGCTTCGACTTTATTAAAATCCAGCTTCCTAGGATTTTTAAAGTTAGATCAGTTTTATGGAGATGTTTGTGTTTATTTTTCAGTTTTTAAAAATGTATTCCCTTTGTTCGCTTTAAATACTTTTTACATAGCGCCGTGTGATACCTTTGATTAATTATAAATTATTTATGTGTTTTTATAGCGAGTTTCTATGAAACACACGATATGTAAATATGTATGTATGTGGACTACCGATATGTAATTTCTGTTTCGTTTCTTATTATTTAAGAAATGAAAAAAAAATTGCATGCACTTACGCATGTTGATTTTAAAACACATACTAAATACTGTCGCCTCAATACATAGATGGTCTACCCGTAGAATCTCCTAAGGAGTAGGTTTTTCTCTAACGTGAAATATCGCGGAAATATCTAAGGACATATCTTTATCTAATTGTCTGTGGCTCCCTCAGTCGCAGTGAAACAAGACTTTAATCGATCTACTCTTATTGCTACTCACGTTTCCACAGCCCCGTCCCGACTGGCAGCTAATTGGATGACGTCCGAGCCTCGTGTATACGCTATACGAATTAAAAGGTATTGATACCTCCCAGATTTTTTTTTCGGCTATTACTACATCTACGGTATTTGCAACCGTATCTCCGCACGTATCGTCGAGTTTATTGTCCAATTTGTTTCGCAACACGCGAGACGCAGCAAATTATGAAAGCGAATATTCAAATGATCACAACAGGGCTGGGGTGAGGTAATAAAAGGAAACTGAATTCTCGCAAGAGTCTACTTCTTTTGCTATTGAAACGCAGCCTCCTTCATTGTCTGTTAAGTTCGAAAAATACCGATAAATTCTTCGCGAGGCACTGTTGTTCAGTAGCGATTTCGCAGAATGATATTATATTCGACATTCATTTTGATATTCTGTAAATATGGTGTATAACGATACAATAACTACATCGTTATTTTTGCTTTCGTCAATTGCTTTATATTTTATTAGAGGAAATGTTTAAGTTATTGTTTAACTTGCCGTACTCGTGGCTTGGCAGCGTATTGGCAATAAAAGTAGGTTTATTCAGCTGGCACGAATATTTCGAGCTGAGATAGAATAACCGACTTTTTAGGGGTAAAATATGTGCATGACATACGCTCGCTAGCTCCACGCTTCAGTCGGCATCTAGGTGACGTGATCGTGTGAGCGCGTGTTCGGAATTTGAATGAGCTCTCTCAATAGCACAGCAGCTAACCTCAATAGGAGGCAATGATTAAAAGTAATTCATTCGAAGATTGCACGATCACACCGCTTTGCGTCTGTATCATATAAAACAGTCACGTGTTTCTGACGACGTACTACGTAGGCTGCTTACGCGATCGATATAAGTAGTCTATGGGTGCATACAATATGTACATGTCATGTTTTCTTTAGAGCATAACAGTGGACTGAAAATGTGTTCCTTAAATAATTCTAATTACTGATGTTTTAATTTTTTATGAACTCTGTACGCATCAGATACAACGACCAACCTTGATTTCAAATAAGTTAAAATTCTACCTCAAGTCATTCAGAGATGTTCTACTTGGAGGACTAACGAGGAAAGTTTCATGTATCCATACAACATGTTTACGTAGAACATGTCTCAAACTACAATACGTTCACGCGCGATAGGAATATTATGTGATAAGAAAATAATTATATATATATATATATATATATTAAACATATTTCGTGAAATCTCTATATTCGGATAATATCAATTTTATTGTAGACAAATATTGATGTACATAGCTAAACTTGTTGTGCACTTAACCCAAAAGTGTAATTTGTATACTCATAAATATCCATCAATTTATTACGATACACTTGTGAGAAAACCACGACGTCAGTATTGATAATTTATCTCTCAAAATTAATAAAAGGGCCTCAGAATATTTGCAGGGTAAAGGAAATTCTTAGGCACTGGCTACGCCGTACAGTTTCCATAAAATTAAGGATAGACGGGTACAGTATTTACAATATAAAACGGAGCTGAGGTAATATATTGCAGGAGGTGCAAACCCTTGTCCGTTCAGTAGTGCTTGTATGTGCTTGTCAAAGTGAAAAGTATCTATGACAAATATACGCTTGGCGAATTAGTAATAAATACAGTTTTTAATTACAAATATCCAAGTTATCCATGTTTTTCTGACTGGAATCTAGGCCTCTCGCCAGGAGTTTGCTCGAGTAAGAAATACAAGAAATTGTGCTTTGTCCCTTTGTTTGTATGTTATCATTTTTGGTACGTCCCGTAGTTATATGTTATGTTTTATATAAACCAAAACCTATGATAAACTTACATTACTTCATTAAATTTAGTTTAAACATTTTTAACACTTCTTAACATAAATGTTAAAACATATGTACATCTAAAGGCTTATACCTTATCATCTACATATTACATTGGTTGCTTACGAAATGAAAGCTTGAAAGTTATTTTCAATGTAAAATAAAATATTCCTGAACGTTGGTTCCGAACTTTCCTTTGTTTTGTATGTATTTCAGTTTCTAATAAGAATGGATGAAACAATAAATACATCTTTTTTACTATGTATTACGTATACCGGTTATTGTCATAAGTTGTGTATTATAAACGTATTTTAGAATATACATATTTAGAAATTAAAAGCTATATATAGATTGAAAAGTTCATATTAAACGTTATATTAATAATTGAATCAGTTAAACCTATTAATATAAGTGATGTATTACTTTTGAAAAACCAAATAAGTTTTATTGCCAATGAAAAAAACATTTATAGCTGCATTCGTACATATTATTATGAATTCAGAGGCTCTTAAGCAACAACGATGGAGTTTGGTGTTAGTAATAATCGCCCTCCGTCGAAGCGGTGAATTAACGGAACTTTTTTATTTCACCACTCGCCTAAAAGCCCTCACAGGCCAATATTGGTGTTTGTCGTTAGAGCTTTGTTTTTGTTGTTCTGTTAGATCTGCAAAGCGTTGGCGACATGACAAATATACGAGTTCATTTATCTAAACATTATCTATTTTCCATTACGACACCACACATCTAAAGAAAGTAGCACTCTACGTGAATTAAATGTAAACTAAGTAACGTATATTAAAAAATTGTATAACTACATTGACAATGTAAATTAATGATAATTACATTAATTATTTAGTGCTCGCTACCAAACCATTATTTGATCTCACGAAAAAGCCTGTTTAAAATATATTATAATTAATTGTTACCCGTAAATTAAATATTATCGAAGTGCATTTCGCTCATTTATATCTGAAAGTAATTTACCATCTACAATTAGAGTAAAAAATATTTTATTTTTTTATTATTCGCCCCTATTTTGTCGCGTCGTGTTTTGCTCAAGTTTCCGCCCGAGGGCGCCAGCCATTTGTCAACGGCGCCACGGTCATTGTCTTTTCATTATCTGTTAATTTATTTTCAAAGAAATTGAAAGTTTCGAAATAATAACGATGAATAACTTTGACGTTTGCTTTCTTAATTGCGTCGCTAAATGAAGGTTTAGTGTATCTTTAGTTACATCGCAATTAATAACAATTAACGTCTAATCGGAAACACCCCATCTAAGACTATGTATCTAAATTGCTAATTACCATATCTTTCATGGTCAAGAATCGATTTCGGTATCCTCTATACACCAGATCGATATTGATGATTATTACCAATATGTGAAACGGGTCGTTATATGATAATGAGTAATAATGAGTCATGTGTTTCATGGTCAAGAATCGAGTTAAGTATCCTCTATACACCAGATCGATATTGATGATTATTACCAATATGTGAAACGGGTCGTTATATGATAATGAGTAAGTTGTATGAATTGTTTTTGAAACTTTTATATAGGAAGGTAAACGAAAGGGTAATCAAAAAATTATTAGCAACGAGTGTTTCTTTCTTACTTATCTAGAAATTCGCAAGCGACCTCATCCGAAGTATTCACTTAAGCGGGACGCCACACAAAAAAAAGTATCATTATTTATATTACGAGACGTCCATTCTCCTTGTTTAACTAACCGTAGCACATTTCCGTCCTCCTGTCGTAAAACTGACCTTTTTCTTTTATTTCTCGGTCGCACGGACAATCGGGGAAATATAATGTGAATTTGTCAAGAAAATCCAACACCTTGTAGATTGGATCAAGTTTACCTTTTTAGGAAAACATTGGCGTTTCGGTGGGCGAGGATTACCGGCGGGCTTCGGTACAGCCGCGTGCGTGCGCCACAGTTTCGAAGCGGGATAAACGCGATCCGTGTGAAGCTTAACAATAAAACGCTCCTCCACACTGAGTTTACTAACAATGTCCTTTGTTTGTGTTTTTTCACGAGGGTTTATTCTCTTACCTTCATCAATCACACGCGTTGCCTAAACTGATCAGTTTCCGCGCGGCTTCATTTCAGTATACCTGAGCGCCGTGGAGCTACGGACCCCCGTCCGTTTTATAATTGATACCGTTTGTTTGTGTTTGTTATCCATCTTTCGCTTGACCAGACAAAAAGACCAGTGTTTTTTTATCTTAATAATTATTATTATACCATGACGCCATACTCTTACCAGAGTAAATTGAAAGCACTGAAAGCCAAATATCTTTATCTTTTCAAACCTGATGTGCTTCTTCTACATTAATTACTCTCTTCATATTATATGTAAATGTACACCGATTTCGGATTTTCGTCTCCTCATCAACCAGTATCTGACCTATTTGGTCTCTCTCGGCACCAAACCCACCAACACCTAGCATTGTATATCTTTCTCGTCATCCATCCATCGGAGTACGCCCTTTCTCATCTTTATACAAATACTCTCTTTTACACAAAGCATCTTTCCTACATCAGAAATACATCTTTAATAATAGATTAGGATTCTTTACAATCTGACAATCACAACACTGATTGATATTAGTTCTAAACCGTTATGTTATCTTACCAGCCGTGGCGTGTGCTTTACTCATTTCACTGGCCATTTACTCGAACTGTGATCTACCTTTATACCTTTGCGCTTACACGTGTAGTCGTTAAGTATCACAGTAAATTTGTGGTGCATTCGGTTTAGGTCCAGTCGTTCGTGGATTACCTAGAGCGGTTTGGCTGGCTGCCGAGAGGTCTCTCGGTCGACGCTTAATTCCGATTCGCTTGCGATCCGCCCCGTGATTTCGTTGAATAAAGTTATTGGGAAGCGTCCTACTGTTTACATAAATCGTCGAGTGAAGTTGTAGCTGTCAGATCAGGGTTTACTTAATGTTGCACCGTAAAAATGTTTGCGTACATATAGACAACGACTAGAAAATTGATTGAACGATTGATGAGTGGATGTGGAAATATTGCCTCTTTGCTATGTATTAGGTCAATAGAGTTTATTTAATTTTCATAATATGACGACAGTTGTACAATTATTAGTGATTGATACATATAATATACGTTATTTCCTGTCTATTTTATTAGGAAACCGCATGGTTTTCTAATAAAGCACAAACCCTTAAATAAGCTACATAACTTAAATACGGGTTTGTGCTTTAACCGCCACTTATTTAAGCTGTACTACGAAGGTATTATGCATTTTTCACAAATAAGGTGGTATGCAGAAGCCTAGTTTGCATTTCTTGATATTTTCTTCATAGAACACAAGTAATATAGTTAAGTGTTGTGGGCTTATCGCCGGTGGCAGGCCGCCAAGCGTCGCTAGTGGCGCGAGTGTGCGCCGGCTTTGCGTCGGCTGCGCGTTTACTTCTCTGCTCTTATACCATCTACCTTTACACAATTGAGTTTTATACCTTATTGCAATGTACTATGATTGGAAAGTTAATAAATTTTATAAAATAAAAATCGATAACTTGCGGATGTAAACGCAGCAAGGAAAGGTGAAATATTTTTTTCTTTTTATGCGTATAAGTTAATTTATCGCCAGTTTAGTAGTAGCGTTGCCTTAAAAATAATTTGTTGTTATATAAACACAAATATATCGCTAAAATTATAATAATTCTGTGATTTCCGCCACAGCGTATTTTAAAGTATTTGGAACATCACGTTTATAAAGGTGTGTACCAATGGCTTGTAAAAAAATGGTTACAAAAATTTATTTTGTTTACACATCATATTGTTTTTGCGTCCGTAACTACATCTATAGCAGTTATTTGTTGAAAACGTGGTTTTCCGCGGAAATTGGATATTTTCCTACAGTAATGATATATAGATAAAGTAGCCTATGTCACACTCTCCAGTCCTTCGTCTATCTCCATACGAAAAATCACATCGATTCCTTACCCCGTTTCGTCGTGAAACACGGACAAACAAACACACTAACAAGCACACTTTTGCATTTATAGTATTAGTATGGACTTGAAGCCATAAGCGAAGAAAAGCTTATCGCGGGTGGCAAGTGGCCAATGCCTGGCTTTCCGTCGACCGGCCCGAGGCCAAAAAGCTTAAATCCGGAGACATTCATGACTAAAAAACTTAGTCCTAATGTAATTAGCGCGTAAAGATTTTATCTGTTAAACTTTTTGTCATGATACGGTGCTATATACTAGGTTTTTGTCGCGTTGTAATATGTCATAATAAAAAGAAAATGGGTATTCTGTCCACCGGGCGATAAATGTTGACGGTAGCATATATTCCATCTCATGTGATGTACTATGGAGTCCAATAGTATATCAATCAAAGACGCCTATCAATCACAATGTTACATGTACCGTACGAAATTTCTCTTGGGGTGGTTGGAGGTTTGGTAAAATTGCTCATAGCTTGGAAGGATGGAGGTCGATAACCGATGAAATTTGAAAAAAGAACACAACGACTCTATGAGATAAAGTAAAGAGGTCTTTTTACGCTAGTTATAGATATAGAGCCGTCAAGCGTGCATAACATACACTCAGGGGCATTACGTACGATTCCCATCGCCCGAGTGTTTGAGGAAAATAGAAAGAGAAGTGGTTGATGTGTCCATTATATCTTTATCCCGCGTTCTGAGCGCGCAAAATGTTGTTGCCAATTTTTTTTATCTCGAACAATGTATTTTTTTTAAATTTCGGTCAAGATCTATCAATATATCTATCTATCTATCTATCGATACTGCAAATGCATTGAGACACAATCATTACCTACGCTGGAGTATTTATATTCTCGTGAGTAACGAAATAGTGTGGATTCCCGCCTGTAACATTATACCTGCCACAGACCATTGTAAATTTGTCACGAAAGGCAACCCATATAAGGACCGGCCGCACCGACGTTGCTTAACTAGGCTGATCGATTACGATAGATGGGATAATTGTGTCAGTGTAACGAGCCCTTACAAAACACTTTAATACAATCGTCGATTTCTACAAAATCGTCAACGTTGGTGGGCTTCTTGGTCCAGTGGTTAAAGACCTTGATTGCGAAACCGGAGGTCGTAGATTCGATTTTTAAATTTTAAAAATTGTGTGAGTATATTTGAGTGAGGTATGAGAGAGAGAGTATATTTGATTTTCTGGGTTTAATGAAAATATTTATATAAATACTATATAATATGGTCTGTATTTATCAGCTGTTAGGCATTGGATTTTTTATTTGACATTAGAGTACTCAGCGCCGTTACGTGTCGATCATTATTACAAAAAGGAATGAATATCAGCTATAATTAATTCCAGTGTGAAACGTAAAAATGTTGTTTACAACTTAATAAAAACATTTCAATACGCGACAAGTCTCGCCGTAGTTATAAAAGTATCACTTGACGGAATCAATGCGACGAGTCAATATTTAATTTATGCTAAACGCTTCCTAAGTTGCGGCGCGACGAGAATGGGACCCTTAAAAATTATTATTCGCGCCGTTTTCCGTGCTCGAAGCATCGCGAACAAACAACAGAGTTTCAAGTATATCGTAAACAATAAAGTTGTAAGAAGTTAAATGGCATTAGGCATTCGCGGCGCGTTCGGGCTTTCGGCTGCCGGAGTCACGGATTGTTAAATGAAATAAGAGTCCGTCATAATTTGTGACCATAAAATTCGAGAGATACACCAACGAGGGCTATTTTATTAATTCGCCCATAGATTTACGCGATAGGGCGAGTTTTTGGCAGATTTATTGGAACTTATTGACAGTAATAGGCTTTAGTGTGCTTTACTGATATGAACCAACATGGATTAATTGTCCAAATTAGCGTAATAACCATTGCAACTGATTAATTATAAAAAAATATGTAACTATATTGATTTCTATTGTTACGAATTGCCTCTTAAATGTCAGTAACGCCATGTAAATTTTGTATTTTTACTAAAAAGGTTTCTGTATGAAAAACAGATTTAAAGACAAATAAAGATAACGGGCAATAGAGCTGATGTTTAATGAACATGTTTTTATAGAAGTTTCGTGAGCGCAAGTATGTGTGTGTAAGGGTTTTTTTCCTGTCACGCGGCCCGGTGTGTGTAGCACGCATCACAGGAAAAGCATCTATGAAATGATAGGACGCGTGTGGCAGATAGGCGCAACCTTTTGTTCGAATGTTGTGTAACTTTTTGGAAAAAAAAAGAATAATGCTGTCTCACTGAGGTGATTTAAAAGATTATAATCTGTAACTAATTTCAGTTGATGTAGATTCGACGGAATTTGAACGAAAATATCTGAGGCGTTCGGAGGATCTTCGTAATTGCTTGATTAATTATTAGCAGTGAAGCGAGATGGGGTTAAAACGAGATGAGGGTCGGCTGAAGATCTACAGCGCGCGACATCAATAAGCTTTAATTGGCAAGGACCATCAAGGCCATTAGCCCGACAGCCCAATTAGCGATATCAGTTCAAATCTCATTCGACGCTACCATTAAAACAACTTTTGCCGATGAATGATTAAATTATGATACCCGAATACTATACACCCTTACAACAGCACGTCGGGCGATGTTTTACAGTTTTCATACTTTATTTCGGTTTTAAATTTTTATTACGTTACGTTTCGTGGTCAATGTGTTTTGTTCATTTTTTGTCGCCTTGGTTTAATTTGACTGTACTTTTATAGATATTTTCGTATAGCCATGGTTAACGCAATAGATAGATGGTTCGTGTGATACATAGATAGAGCTTGTAACTAACTTAACTAAAGAGAAGAAAAATTCAGATTGTCTTTAAAATATAACATTTTATAGTGTCCACTTAAATATAATGATGTTTATTTATTTATTTAAACTTTATTGTAGCACCTAATGCTAGGGTACAATGGGCGGACTTAATGCCTGGTGGCATTC
>DWDX01004050.1:0-12222 GCA_018245675.1 Agara michaeli
TAGGCTCACCACCTATTCCATTGTGGGACTTAAACGTAACTGATGAAATGTGGGGGTGTACTACACTCCTCTGCCTATCCTACCCTGCCTTAGGGGATTACAGGCGTGATGTTACGTTTTTTTTTTTCATATTAGGGTGACTTCGGTCTGGAACAACATTGGGAAAAAATATTTTCTTATTAAGATTGAGATCGGGTTATTGGGATCGGAATGTAATTGTCTGGGAAGTTTTGTAGTTCGGAAAGGTACAAATACTTTGTAAGGAGGCTTACACGCGGTGTAATTGCAATATTTTCTCTCATGCCCATAGCAAGTTAACGTCGCAATATAATATTAACTTGTATTGACATGTTTATTTACATAATAACCATAATAATAGTTGTTACAACTGCACACATAACTGTCTGATTCCAAATTAGGTACTTAAAAGCCTGCGTTATGGTAACCGATCAGCTGATAAGCATACATCGGATACATACTATATAATACGTATATAGATATTCCATCAACACACAGTACAAACGAATGTGCTCATCACACAAAGGCTTGTCCTGTATGGGAATCGAACCCACGACCTCTGGCTTAGCGGTCGGGGTTTCTTTCAGACACGCTTTCCACATCTTGTCTCTATCATCACGCAGTGTCTTGTCAGATATTAGAAATAAAGTTTTTATTCTGACACTTATGACACAAACACAGAACTCCTATACCCGGTTATGCAACTAGGCCATTACATACGTACCTACGTATATAACAAAAAGACACAAAAAGTCGCAAATAGCGGGCATAACGCTTTTTTCTTACGTGACGATCACACAATCGACTACCGCCAAACCGCGTTACGGAAACTCGTTCCAAAAACATTTACTCGAGTACACACATATCCACAACTGTGTTCCCAAACTTCAAGGTATAAATAAATACATACGTACAAGACACTCTGACAGTTATAATATCTATTTATGTTCAACGTTACTTCAGTCGAGTTCTGACGTGCTCTGCGAATGGCATTTGAATAGCAGCAAAGAGTTGAACGGGGTGAATATTTTAATGAGTAGGTATTTATATGGTTTTGAATGGAACGTGAAAATGCTGTAATTGAATTTATTAAAGATATATAGACCGTATCTCGCTTACCACCACGTGGGCTCACAGTCTAACGTAATAATTGCGCAGTGAAACAAATATATACTTTGTAAGGGGGCAACATTTTGAAAGTTAGTAAACATTTTGGAAGAATTCACACCCCGCAACTGATTCCATACTAAACAGAATGGATTCTGAATACCTGCATAGATAATTTTATACCTACTTAAATAGTGGAGTTGAAGACATAATCCTCGTTTGACCATTATATTTTCTAACCATTGAATCTAAACAAAATTCAACACCTTGAGTAGGTGTCCAACCATCTGCAACACTTACTTTTCAATCTCCTGACAAAATATCAACAATATACTTATAGTGATATCTGCTTTTAAATGTTGGTATTAAAAAAAAACATCCTCTTTAATGGCCTCATGTGATGACGTTTTTCATATATATAATACTGCCAGTCATTACGTCCTCGTAAATACGTTAGAAAAGTCACGCTTAGAACGCAGCCGTCTGGGGCGGCTCGAGTGGTCCTTGGTCTCGGAGCAAGCGAGCGGATGTTGCTAAGAGGATACATGATCTATTTAAAAAGAGAAGTTATTTGCTTTTTAAATATTTAGCCGTGTTTACTAGCGATGCTGGCAATTATATATACGCTGCTCCCCACTAGAGGGCGCATCGATCCAATGATTTTAATACAGGTGATCGTAATGCCAAGTGTATAGATTCGGTAAACCTTCCTTTATTTTTTCTTTTTAAAGTTCCATAAAACTCCATGGTAACTGTCCATAAAGAATAAATCTCTATACTGATCACCATAGATCTGATCTCATCTTCTGCCAGGAGGACATGCAATAAGGCGTCAACTTAACTTAATGGTCAGTGAACCTGACCGCTGAAATGACGATTGTGGGTTCGAGTCCTATCCAGTACAAATATTTGTGTGATAAGCACAATCGTTTGTTGTGTCTGAGTGTAAACTTGTCTTTATAAACTATTTCTTGAACCAAGGTTCATCCCTACCAAATAAGGTGTAGAGCAATTTAAACTTGAGTTTGTATTTTATGAGTTGTTTTAACGACCAAGCTTACCCGGCAGCTGAGTGACAGTTTACAATTTAAATGTTACGTTCAGATGCAATCCTTCTTGTAACGTGCTTCGAATATGACACTTCACTTTGCAACGCAGCGGGCCGCATATTGCAATAGGATTTATGATTTTGCACGGAGAATATTTTACAAGTCTTTTATTGTTCCACCGCTAGCCAGGGGTCTTCGCTGGGACGTATTGGGTTTGGACCTCTTCCAAGATAATCCAGAACCGGCTAGAAGGGCCACTGGGGTCTCCTCAAAGCTCGACCATTGCCTTAATTTTACCTTAGCAAATGTCCTTCGCTTTCCTAGACGCAGCATTTTGTTGATCAAAGGATGCTGACGGTGATTATACCTGCTGAGCGAGAAAGAGATAGATGCTTTTTTTGATGTCTCGAAGGTCCTCTAAGCAATGCTGTAAGTGAATAGCACTCTATACTCCAGTCTCTCAAAAAACGTAATTTGATTTTTAATCCAATTTGGCGCTGCGTCCATTGCAAGTTATTGTTGCGCTAACATTTTGTCGCCAAGCGAGTGCTCTGAAGACATTTAGGAGTGCGCTTACTATGGCAACGCAATAATACGGCAACAAACAGTGTCAACGACCGACAACACTCCCGGCCGGCGTCGTCCTCCGATGAGGAGGCCGACAGCTATCCCCGAGCGCTCCGGGACAGCGCAGGCACTATAGGCCACCACGCCTTTAGTGGCGGGGTGATATCACCGTGAGGCAGTTGTCCCCATGAGTCCGGCACGGGTAGAGAGGGAATCCTCGAGGCCCGTATACTCCACGCTCAACCAGCCTCGCAGCGTGAGATGATGACGTAGTAGACAACACTCCGAGTGACGTGACTGTTGTTGGACAACGATTTGCCTTTTACGAACTTTTAAATCCATTTGTAGACAAAACGCGTATTTTTACTCATCCGGTATCATACTAGTGCGTATTGAGAAATAATAGACAGAACTAACGCAGTCATTGCAACTAAAAGTAGCTACAGTAGCCGCGGAGCCTTATTAGCATATTCAAATTACAAAATCTATGTAAACATGACGCAGTTTTTGAAATGTAAAAGATAAACACGATAATATAATGCACTTTCGCGAAACTTAGATCTCATCAAAATTTAAATTGCAAATCCATCTCTGTCGGAGCCATGCAAATGAGTTTTTAAAATAATAGGTACATGAACCTTTATGTAAATTTTCCCTCTACACTTTCCACATATTTGTTTCACCCCTGAATTAGTAGACAATTATTAGTAGATAGAATTAATATTATTATAACAATAAACATTCTCCATTATGTTTTTAATACTTTATAATTATGTACCCACTGATTTTGCCCAATTTTATCAACTCTCAATTTCAATGTGGAATAACTTGTTCCCTAGTACACATTCGCTTTTCTCAATGTTTCTGTATTATTTGTGTTAACATAAATAAAAGAAAAAAAAAATCGTAAGTGTAATTTACGTTGTCCAATCATCGATATTTGAAACTCGGTACCAAAACATAATACGGTAAAACACAATCACACACAACACACAAAACATCAAAGTAGATGAAAATTAAAAACAGTCTATAAGGGGATTTAAAACCAAAACGCACATAAGTCAGTCCTATAACAGAGACTCGAAGAGTTACCTTTAATACGTTACAGAGTTACAACGATCACAATAGTAACAGTAACACTAATAACAGTAGGTGGTTACATAACGCATGTGGGTAACGTATCAATCAAACCCCGCGACTGTGCTAATTGGAGGGGAATAGGCTGAATAATTAAATTTATGGGTACAGATGTTCCGTCTTACCCCAATCTATTTTCTTGTTACGGTCCGTTTATATAGCTGGCAATAATACGACGATGATAATAATAATTATGTGAAAGAGCCTATAATTGTTGCGATATAACTTGAAATTTGTAACTAATGTGATTTTAAAATATCCAACACATTGATATCTCAGCGAACGAAAAAGTCTAAATGGGAGAGCGGTTTCTCTAAGATGTGAGAGGATGATTTTAAGAGAAGTTCCGATTTCAATAGAAGATTCTTTAGTCTCTACACACACGTGTAGTAAATTAGGTTTGACTATGTGATAAAAAAATCCACTCTTTTTATTGGTCCATTGCTGGACCGGGTCGCCTCTCATGGTGAGAGATATTTAGGGCATAGTCTACCACGATGGCAAAATGCGGATTGGTGGACTTCACGCGCCTCAGAAAATATTATATACTTTATAACATCTCTAAGGTGTGTGTGCAGGTTTCCTCACGATGTTTTCCTTCACCGTATAATAATAATACTTCGCCTCTGCTAGCCCGCGGCTTTAATGTAACGTTTTCATTCCAACATTTGCAAGAATTTCACTTCTCCCGTGTCTTAACTAAGTCAACATTGTTTCACGTCTACGTACACACATATTTGCTCTCGTGTTATGTTATCTCTATAACGTAACGTTTAACGCCCTCTACATTATTTCAATAACAACATAAAGATACTCGTATATTACATATTAGCTAGTGAATTTCAAGGTCATATCAGAGTGTAACGCTTATCCAACAGGAAAATTACGTAAGTAACTGGTCTTTTGTGATTTTTCAAGAAAAGAAATCAAAGTGCGAATTGGAAAATATGACGACTTTATATTTTAAGATTCATTACGACACTTGTAATACTAAAGGTTTTAATTGAGTTTGTTACCAATAACTATATTGCCGTGAAGATAACCAAAACTAATTTGAAATTGCAAATTATGTTTCGAAAGAAAGAAGTGATTTGAATTTTTTTAAACCAGCTTTTGCCCGCGGCTTCGCTCGCGTTAAGAACGTTCATCCCCTATTTTATCCTCTTGGGGGTGGAATTGATCAAAATCCTTTCTTAGCGGATGCCTACGTTATAACATCTACCTGCATGCCGAATTTCAGCCCGATCCGTCCAGTGGTTTAGGCTGTGCGTTGATAGATCACTATGTCAGTCAGTCGGTCGGTCACCTTTGAGTTATATATATTTAGATTTGTGCAAATAAACGTCTTTGTTTTTGGATTTCGCGAATGTTCCTTATAATAATATCAACCAGCCAACAATGTTATGCATATACCCACCGACTGTGCATAACCACTTAACATCAAAGGCTCGTTTCCTTCGTGAATATTATAAAAAGCCTTAAACGTAACAACGTTAACCTTATTCGGGTATACCCGCCTATTACGTTACCGAAACAAAGAAAATATTACGTCGCCCAAAATTGAACCCCGAACATGGAGAGACTCAATCGAGTTAAATCGACGACGCCGCGTATTGAGATAGAAATCTAATTAGTTCACGAGAATTCTGGTTGTATATAAAAAAGGAAAATTCCGCCGTCTGTACGTTCATACAATACTATTGCATAACAATGAAAATGTGAATGATTGCGAAAAATAAAGTCACATTTGTATATCGCTAGCTGCTTGACCCGGCTTCGCCCGGTAGTATCACTTTGCTCTATTGTCAGTAATTTCCATAGCGTATGCGATATAACGATTTTTTTAATATTCCTTTCACACGTTGGGGTGTACTACACTCCTCTGCCTACCCCTTAGGGGATTACAGGCGTGATGTTACGTTACGTTGGCTTACATCGAACTTTTCATACTGATCCTTAACTTTCTTGACAATATTCTATCGCCTATGTTCATCGGGAATGATGTAAGATTCTAATGGTGACAGAATTTTTCAAATAGGTCCTGGTACTTTCAGAGCCTAATCAATGCCAACAATCGAATCTTTCCTCTTTATAATATTAGTATAGATAACTACAAGGCTTTAAACCGGATATGTTCGTAACAGAGTTCTTTATTCTCTTCCGCTTTTGACGTCAATCAATTAGGGATGTACTAAAACCGAATTAATTAAATGCAATGGCATTGTTACCGATGAATTGTACGTATAACCACAAACCGATTAACGATAACTATAAAATGTACGGTGTTCATTAAGTGTACCTCGTAATTAAAGAGAATAATTTAAATTTGAATTTGAATGTATGTATTTACAATATTGACGATATTGAAAATATTTTTTAGACTAAATGTTAGTCCAGAATATATTTTTCCTGTAATTAGGGTCCAGTCTCAGGTTGATAGGCAGTTTTTACTAATGAAATAAAGGAAATACCTAGTCCGAAGCACACAGAAACTTAGATTCTTACATATGGTTCAAACGGCTACATACCGCTTTTGATATTATTCTTAGTACATATACATAGATCCGGGGTATGTGGGAGCATCATAATAAAAAAAAACATAATAGTTTCAGCCTTTCGCGTGTGCAGGAGAATCTGACGGAAAAGCCTAGCGAGTACTAAGCGGATACCTTTGACAAAAAACAGAATCGCCGGGCTCAATGATACTGAGAAAATTTCCTTATCCAATCTCCGTTAGGGAACGTGCTGGGATCTTAGCAGTCGTAGTTAAATAAACGTTACGCCCCCTCTGTTTGCTTTCCATACTTACATAGGCACAAGCCCGGGACACGCTCAATTTTCGTTTGGATTTCAATATAATTTGTTGGCACCATTATAATTTTGATGATAGGAAAGTTAGCGGTCTTTATTGTCCAATGTTATTTTCTTAGATTCTTCACGTAATAGCCGACGAAGGCGGTAATAAGTTTTGTATTATGTACCATTGTGCATTTTAAATGTAAAGATATACATATGTACATATATTATACATATAAAGATTTTACAGGATTCTTTGGATTCAGCCGTATTTTACCATTAAGTGTATTCAAGTATTTATTAAGATTAATCAATTAAAATTAATGTAAAATAAATTTAGTAACTAAAATTAACTTAGAACCGCTAGTTTAGTACCCCATATCTATATCAAATCACATTTGTATCAATATTTTTTTAAACACTCTGCCAAAATTGATTCCGATGTATTGAAACGCTAGTAAAAATCTACCGAACTGTCCATGCAAAAGTCTAGCATTCCCCTAGAAATCGTTCAAGTTCCACAATCGCGTCAAGTGTACAAGCTCTTTGCGCTCCAGTAGATGCTACGCTCAACGATCCTCGGTGCACCGTTCGCGTTAAATGGCCATTGGAACTGCAGAACGCTTACATCACGACAGGCCATGCATCTCCGTTCAGATCAACTGGCCGGACGATCGAATGGATTGAGGAATCAATGTCTTAGAGTGTAAGAGGATGAAGATAAATCTAAAGCAAACTTATATATTATAGGTACTGATGTAATAAATGTGAAAGTTTATGAGGATGTTTGTTACTCTTTCACGTAAAAATTCCCGAATGGATTTGAATGAAACTCTACAATAACATAGCTCATACATCAGAATAACACGCATGCTATACTTTATAAAGGTATCGTGTAAATTGGCCAAAATATCAAAAAATCCCGTCCTCTGAGAGCTATTTTGACGTGCTCTGCATTACCCGTTGGAGTGACACGAAGGTAATGCATCGTGTGATTGTTTGTCTTAAATAGTTCTAAATAATATACTCTAAGTATGTATGTTTCCTCACGAATATTTTCTTCGCCATTATAACGGGTAACAATATTTTTTTTAAGTTTAACGCACGTAACAAGACAAAGGTGCATTCCAAGATTTGACCCCACACCCCGGAATAGGAGACCGAATCAAACAGCTCCGCTATCACTGCTGATAAACTACGACAACTCCTAATTAAGAGTATCACACTATGAACTAATTGAATTCAGTTAATAATCCCTTAACTAACTTGTTACCGTGTCGGTAACTTTGAAAGACAGGAGAAGCGGAGTTCCTTATCGCATTAACTGCTACTGAACTCTATCGTGATTACTACTCACTGTACGAAAGTCCTTTTGTTTTCCCTGTAACAGATATTTCCATAGATAATAGTCGAATTTCACTATTCTATGCGACTGTACCGTTTTGTGTGTATTATTTAAGTGTGTACACAAATAGCGTTCTGTAATGTTTTTTGGTTCCGTTTGATTTAGTTTACTTCTTGGTTTGTTTCTCATATTTCTTCTGGACTGTGATTAATAAGTTACATTGCTTCAACTTCAGTGGAAAAGGTTAAAAAAGGGGTAGAAAAATTATTAATTTTTTTATTCACCGTTCTTGTCGGAGCTGTAGTTTGGACATATCCATTTTCCATCGTTTACGGGACCCGCAATCCTCTTTGGCGGTGGAATTTCATAAAACCCGTTCCTAGCTGATCTCTAGTTAGCAAACGAAATATTCCTGTCAAATTTCAAGTCCCTATGCCTTATACTTAGTTCCAGAAATATCGCGATGAGTCACTATATACATTGTAAACCTCTTATATATATACGAGTATGAATAGATAGATTTGTATAATGGTATACAATATAACGTAACATCACGCCTGTAATCCCCTAAGGGGTAGGTATAAGGCTGAAACTATTATGTTTTTTTATTATGATGCTGCCACATACCCCGGAGGTATATCTTGGTATACAATATAGTGTTTTATTATTATATTAATAAGATATTTCACACCGCTTTAACCTTGAGAAATGGTCGTATATTGTTAAGAGTTCTACCACATCCTTTTAAATAACTGTACGAGATTATAAAGCTCTCTACACAAGTTCCGAGTAAGCGCACGCTCCTAGGAGCTCATGAATAATTAATGCTGTTAATGTTATTAAGCTATCGCGCTTCGCTACTGACTGACAAGTGTCTATGTAACTTTACATTAGTTATTTTCATAATCATTTGAATACAGCAACAGTGTGAGACTTGCTCAGAGGTGGGGTATCTGATTCTAAAATAGGAAATTAAATGCATACTTTATGGTAATCGGACAGCTGATAAATATACATAAATACGTACCATGTAATCCTTACATACATAATATATATATTACACTGAGACAAAAAAATAAGCGAATGTTTGTCGCGGTTGGGAATCGAACCCAGTTACTGATTTTTTTTTTTATTGTCTCCGTACCGATTTATTGTCTCCAACTATTACACCATTACATCAATCGTAACTAGCGGTTTGTGGATATGAATTAAAAAATGTTCAATTTTAAGTGGCACGGTAGCCCTGACACAAGCTTAAGCAGGGCTGCCACCGTTGAAATATTTTCACTCATGCAATAACATACTAAGGCAGTGGGGGCGTAAAATATTACCATCCCCGCTGAGATATTTCTTCACTGATAAAAGCCTTAGACTGGAGGTATGTTAAGGGGTGAAATATCACGGGTGAAGATGTAAAGTGTGTGTTACACGCCATTTTCTGTGAACGTTTAAATATATAACTTAAACGCTACTTAGTAACTTGGTTAACATAACACAATCATATTTGGGACAATTCCAACACGGCTATCCCATTCCAAATTAGGCAATTTAATGCCTGCGTTATGGTAGCCGGACAGCTGATATAAAATATATACAAACTATTTTATTTTATAGCTATTTCTATTACAGCCAGACACAACAAAAAAATGTGCTCATTACCCAAATGTTTGTCCTGCGTGGGAATCGAACCCGTGACCTCCGGTTTTGCAGTCTCTCTAACCGCTCAAACACGGGGCCAGTCAGATGTATGGAATTGACGTTTTCGTATGCATGACCTCCCTACGACGATCAGATAGAAACGTCACAATAAATAACACATTGCAAAAGCCTCCAATACTTCGCTGTGCGCAGTTGCAAAGACCTGTCATCATCAATCTGAAACAGCAATTTCGGAAGATTGATTTTTTGAATTTCGAATTGTTACCACGCTTTGTATCGACTGAGGTTTGTACGGAAGTGATCGTGAAAACAAAATGCGGCGCAGTTTAGAACATAAATTATTTTCAAACCATGCATTCAACATACAAGAAGTATATTTTAATTATATTGATATTACTATTTAAATAATAGGATAAATATGGATGCACTTTAGAATTAATCTATATTTAGTATATATTAGCATATAGTCTGAGCGCTCTAGACCTGGCTTGCTGGTATAATAATATAATAATATGTAAACCTCAGAAAACCTGAATTACATTACACGGACGAACACCTGCTGGCATTCAAAAGATAGTTGGAATAAGTAACAGGTTTCCTTTAACTAATGGAATGGGGCCAAAACCAGTAACTCAAACATTAATTTGTAATTGTATACAAACACACGCTAGATTTATGGCCAATACAAATAACAATAATACCTCAGTGCATCATCTTCTGTCTCTCTCTCTCTTCTCTTCTTCTTTAGCGCTCTCTCCAACTGGTGCAGTTTGGCAACTACTCGTGCCTGCTGCGTGTTTATGCGCTTATTTCCCAACAAAGGAAAAGACAGAAGTAACATAGTTAGGGTTAATAATAAAACATTTATGAACAGGATATAAACACACGGATTTAAATCACGCCGCATTTGATACGGCCAAGTGCGCCGCTGACAACACTACTGCAATTTATGACTCCCATATCCGCGGCGCGTGACCGAACTGCGTAAAGGTAGTGGTAACTTCCGCAACATCTAATGCATTTGAAGCAACACTTTATTTACACCAAAGTACAGTCTGGAATAATCGTAAAAAAAAAAACAAGTTAAAACAACCAGCAATTATTGTTAAATGAAAGTTGAATTAAAGAGTAACCCTTGATCTGGGCCCGGGCAATGAAAGGAAAGGCATGGACAATTAACTATAGCATTTTTTCAATTTAGATCGCAACGTCATGGCGGAACAGAGCAAAGTGTTCGCTGAAAGCTTTGGAGAGGAAGTGACGTTCTTTTTTTTTTAAATTAATAATAATTTTTCAAATTACTTAAAATGTATTCTAGTTTGAACGTGCACCCCACCCTAACACTAATTTTATTGCGTTACATAATATTCCAACAAAATAATATTCCAGTTAATAGTGCGTCTCCTTGACTATTGCGTTATCTGATCATAATATGGTTCTCAACTTTATCGGGTATGGAATTATTCAATACAAGAGTGAAGGCACTTTTTAGGCAAGAGTACAACATCCTACTTTACAACTTACTTACGAGTACCATTCCATAGTCGATGTCACAACAATTATAAATGTCAAAATAATTTTATAATCGACTAAACCCTCAAAAGTATTATGTACATTTAATTTATTTTCTGATACGCTTATCAATTATAACATAATTAATTAATGCGTATCTATTAACGTGCAACGGTTAAAACTGGTCAAAACAACAGCATAATGGGACCACTTTGCTAAATTAATTCCCGAAAACGTTACAACGTTTGAGGGGTTGCCGCTAAATTGTTTCAATTAATTGATTCGGTTAGTTATCGATAAAACTGCCGGCGTTTTAATGGATCGATTAATTTAATTAAAACTGTTCGTTGATATGCAGAGAACACGCGTTTTATACAGTTTTTCGTAGATAATAAATAATGACTGAATAGAACTAAAGAATTGAAATGGAAAGAAGAAAAATAGATGCGTAGTATGACATGCAAAGTAATTTACTTTGCTTGTCACCTTTCACTCTTGTGTATAGATCTCAACTGCATGTCGAAGTTATTATTAAAAATTAAGGTACGGTAAGGTAAGGTTTATAATCTGTCACCTTGTTATCAAAACAATCATTACTCAAGCCACGGGAGAGCCTACAAATAGAGCGATTTATTGTCGAATCGCAGCCACAATGAACCGGAAGACTTGAATAGTCCCATTGATAGGATAGTTTATCAAAAGGGAGATTATTGTTGGAGGCTTGTGTGAAGCAGACTGATGACACGCATTCATTAATAACATCGTTGTGTTGTATTAAGATGCGGGCTTTTGTTTTATTATTATTATTATTACTGGCCTGGTGGTACAGTGATAGTGACAATTCCCTACTGCTTTGCTAACCACTGGAACAACAAAATGACAATGTATAAAAATAAGCTTTGACATTTTATTTTTATTCATTGAGTACAATCAACAAGACATACATTTCAATGCGAATCTATACTAATATTATAAAGCTGAAGAGTTTGTTTGTTTGTTTGTTTGAACACGCTAATCTCAGGAACTACGGGT
>DWDX01004051.1:0-12220 GCA_018245675.1 Agara michaeli
CCCAACCCGGGATTTGAACCCAGGACCTCCCGATCGGCAGTCGCGCTAGCAACCGCCCGACCAACGAGGCAGTCAAGTCTCGTAATAAGATGTCCTCTTATATTTCACATTTATACTAATTTAAAATATTCTCCAACCGTTTCTTAAATCATTAGGCGGTTTTTATTTGTAAATTAATTAAGTGAGATTTTTTACAGAAAGATCGCAATACATAATATTGAAAAGGGCGAGCAATATATGAGCATCTAAGAAAACATTTAAAAATCTTTCCCATTTTGCCTACATCACCGTTAATTTATCAGGGCGCTTGCAATCGTGATTTGTGAGAAAGTTCGAAACAGTATCAAGGAAGTTACCACTCTATTTGCGGCTAATATTTATATGATAAATGGATCATCGCCGCATGATAAATGGCTAAAATTTTTGTACAAGTTAGCATTAAGTTAGATATTTTTTGTAACTTTATTAAATCGCTTTCCTTTACTCCAGCTTTGAGTTACGGGTACACATAATAATATAGTTTAGTAAATTAATTTCCACTTTGCTACCTCCCGTTAAGAAATATTTAGAATATGATATGCTGTAACATATTTTAAAAAAAAGCTGACAGGGTCAATTTACTTTTATTAAACTTATAATTGTTTTTCAAAATATTTTGTGCTCTCTGACTTTTCTCATCTCTCTTTTCAGGAAATTTATTGCGTTTATTTTCAATTTACAATTTTTATATTATTTACCAACACTAGTAAGTAAGTGATGTTGTATACAGGTAACACTTACTAAGAGTATAACCGAAATGCATGTAGAATTTAATGAAAATGGCACCGCATTGACTTAATGTAAATAGGTATAACTCGTGCTTATCAAGAATGAATATTAAAATGACGGTCGATTTCAAATACGCTTTTACGCGTAAATTGCAGTTCCCTCCGACATTGTATTCAAAAGGCAATACAATAAATTGTGATGTGTCACAAGCGCAAACTATATTGTTAGAAAACGATAAAGCTAGTCGTGTATCATATTTATGCTAACAAGGGTATTCTATCATTTCTAAAAGATTTTTAACAAGAATTTTGTAAATACCTGTTAATATATGATAGCAGATACTTAGAAGAGTCCTTTCAGTAATCGTATTAGAATATGAGTTTTGTAATCGGACGTCGTTTCGATATTCTATCTTCATTTGCACGGCTTATAGTAGCTAATATTAACTTTTCTCAGGTCGACACACCGGACAGCGTGCTCCAAAGTGGCCTTGGCCTCGGCCCCGGCCCCGATACGGCCTTGAGGTCCATGGTTGATCCCAGAGACTATGATCGCCTCCGCTTCTTTCAAATGAGTGCCGCCCAACCAAACACCTTCGAAGAGACGATACATAGGGTGAGCTGCTCGTTTTCCTGCTGTTAATTGGTTCCAAATTATGTTTGCGTTGTATATCGTGGTTTAAAAAAAACCCTTGAAAAACAAAACACCATCAACTACCATTAGTGAACGCGTTAAACTTGCTTTTGTAACTTTAAATGTTCTTAATTTGAATTTGATACTGAACTGAGATTACGATTCCGTTTTTAAAATTGATCATGTAATTAATTTTATTACGTTCATTAATTTAACAGTATTTACTCGATATAACTATAAACGCTGTTTCCGCTAGAAACATCTTGCTTCTTTCATTTTAAAAAGTCAATTTTTATAAAAATTACATTTGAAAAATATGCAATGCAAACATAATTCCCTTAGATTATCAGCAGGAAAACTTTCTGTTATGCTCTGGATGGCAAAGCTTTTAAAGTTAATGAGCATTTATAAAAGTCATTTATGTATACAAATGACGATAACATTTTAATGCTGTAAGCTTTTCAATGTCTGCATATCATTGCCATGTCATGTTTCTTACTATTAATTATTATTATTGCTTCACGCGTAATTCGTACAATTCAAAATTGTGTTTCTATTTGATTATTTACGCATTTTGAACTGTAAATTTCGTTTGAAAACTCTTTTTGATTACATGAATTTTGCCAACAGAGCCGTAACAGAAAAATAAAATCAAAATTCTAAATTTTTTCGCCATATTTTTGGTACACTTTTGGAATGTCTAAAGAATAGGAGGTGGATCTTTCTTTTTTCGCTGATTCAATTTTATTCAAAGGAAAAATATTTGGATCACTCATTTTCATGTACATATATATTTCTTAGAAAGCCGTTTTAATAACACGCATTATGTATATGTATGTATTTTGCACTTGTCAGTAGTTTCTGCACGTTGCACGAATATCATTACTCGTAATAATTCTGAGAATGCATGTTCGCATGGCGCTCGGTTTTTGTTTTACGCTGCGTTTATTATTTCAAATTGTCCATGTTGAAACATTCAATTCATTTGACGGTTTTTATTTTATTTCGTGTTGTTTATTTTTAATTTGTTTACGTTATTGTTGTGTGAGTTTTTGAAATAATATTTTATCCTATTTGCACATAAAATTTGATCATTTTATTTTTGGCTTGAAATGGTTTTTTTTTTACTCATACGATTGCGATCATTTGTTTTGTGACATATTATGTCGTAGTGTAGTATTGTAAGCAATCGCATCCTTATTGAAGGTCTGAAAGAGGATTACTTGTAAGGTATAAACGACGTAGATATTTCGATTTTGCATAAATATTACCGCTGATACAGAACTACGTAAATTATATTAACGCTAATGAGTTTTGGTAAATTAGTGATTCTAATTACCTTTTAGTACCCTAAAATTTTAGAATCACCTTGTATCAACGTGATGAAGGGTTAAATAAAAATTTTAATTTTACTCAACTGACATTATTACATAAAGAGAAGTAAGTATGCTGGTGTAGAATGGGATTCCTTTAACTTTAGGCATTATTGAGGTTTTGAAGTATGCCACGGCTTTTTGTAGTAATTGTATGAAGTGTCATTTAGTTTGTGTTCGTGTTTTCTCAATATTAGTTTGGTCGCTTATTTTATTGTATATCTTTTTATTAAAGAATATTTTCTTTCAAATCTTATATTACTGTTCCAAATAATGTATGCATTTTTTCTGACAGTTATTTTTGTTGCAGTTAAAAGTTCAGGAAGCAATGAAGAAAAAGGACAAATTAGCGAGAGAACAGGAAGAGGTAATAATTATTAATTTTTGAATATACCAATAACCTATAACATTCAAAATTTAAAAAAAAATGTTGTCACTACTTTCTTTTTTTCTTTGGTAGCTTAATGTATCCAGGACTTACAGTTTTTGATTCTCGGATTAAAACATGGGTATATTTTTATAGGTAGAAACCGATGTCATTGTTGAACATTTTCACCGTGTAGTTGATTTACCATTAAAAAATGAATACTTTCGCCCAAAACCTTAGCCATCTGAATAACGCGCAACTATCACATGCATCGCAAAAGTCCCTTAATCTTACACAAAGGGCTCTCACACCGGCACGATACCCACACACTCACACACAAACACACACTCAAAACTAATCTGATGCGACTCACGGAACCGGTAATCTTGCGACCCGCGCTGCGACGCGAGCCTCCAGCTAATCGCACCCTAATCTCGAGCTAAGCCTATTAGAGGCAGTTGTATCGCTTCCCTGCAAAACTTTGGAAGCCCTTCACCGCGCATTTCGTTTGCTCGTAAAACTATGCCAAGTGAACACACCAAAAAGCTGTGAAACTTGCGGCCGTGCATTCGAAAAGAAAACTTATGTGTACCGACCGAAGGCAAATTTTTGTTTAACAAGACTACGACGTTGTGATTTTTCACGCGCAGGGTAAAATCGGCCCCAACTTTGGCGTTGAACATAGAAATTTTACAGACATTGTTAAGAACGTACGCGGCTTACGATGTCCATGATTGTTACTAATTTAAAATTCCGCATGTGTTCCAACTCTCGAGATAATCATAAAAGAGACCAGTTACTGTTAGAAAAAAATACTAAATTCAATCTTTGCTATAATTTTTTTTTTCAAACGAAAGTCATAATACAAATTGTACTTTCAGAATTTGTGTTGGTGTACGGTGTTAGGAATGCAATATTATTAAAATTTTAGTACCATTGACTAATAAAATCTAACGTTACAGTACTATAAAGTAACAAAACCATTGGAACACGCCTCTCAAAGTATTCTTTTACGACTCCAGTCTATTCACTAACTGTCTTACGATTCAACAACTATTCAAAAGTTCCCTCTATAGACCATTAACCGTCATTGCTAAGAAGCTATTCGGTGCCGAGTGTTCAACAACACGAAATCTCATTTGCTGTAAGGCTTGGGAAGTCATGGCTTGCAGAACGAAATAGAAGTGTTGTTTTAACTGTCTATATATAACCTTTAAAACTAGGAATATCGATTTATAATCTATAGAATCGCTTTAAAGAAATAGTTCAGTAAATATTTAGTGTGCCTAGCTGAGTTTCATTTTTCCGTTGTGTTGTTTTTATTCTAATGTGTTTTTGGTTATTTTTATTCTCTCAATTAATTATAACGAAGCATATAAGAATAATGTAGCTGTTGTCAAATAAATTCTCGAATCAATTCAGACGCTCCTTCAACAAAAAATACTCTTTTGTCTTTGTGCCGGTGCGCTCATATGTTGACCCTGTATCTCGCACTCGGCGCATCGCGTCGCCTGGAAACCAAAGCGTGCATAAATTAACTTAATGTTCAATACTTTTCTACTTACGTGAAAGTGGTCGTTTTATTGCACCCTCCGGATATTTATTGTCTTGCTCGCGGATTCTAAAAAGTAAGCTTTTGTAAAAAAAAAAGTGTACGCAAACTTTTCTTCGGCTGTTTATCACTTAAGGAGATCGTAAATAGGATTGTGCCCACGCAATGATTATGGTGGCTGCAAACTCGTTCTTTTCTTACATGTATTTGTTTTTTAAGCGAATACGAGCCATCGATTCAAATCGAAGACGACCTTTCTTTTTTAATACTCTTCATTATTTTTCTCGGTATTTTAGCAACAGCAATAACATGTTTCTCAGTAACATTTTGATAATTTTCGCCATTATCATGTTTGGCTGGAGGCTGTGTATTTTTAAAATTATTCTTCTTGTTACAGATTTTAAGAGACATAAGGCATGGTCTTATGAATATGGGCAGAGATGGCGTTCGGGGCCCTTTCGGAGGTATTTGTCTTTTAATTGTTATTGTTGTGTCTTCTATGTTTACAAATAAATTATTTTGGAGGTCGTCTTAACAAAATTGATATGATTTCTTTTGAATACTTATTCGCTTTAATCTTACGCAGGTTTAATAACGCCATTCGACACGGTCTCGTGTGTAAACATTACCATACTATTTAATACCGTCATTTACCTCCGATAATGAAATGGCAATATTTTAAAAAAGACGATATCTTTTTTAAAATCAAATTTGATATTCATATGCTCTCCTCGTGTTAATATGTGATACACTGTACATTTATTTACTATCTTATTGTTAACAATGACCTAATAGATACTGGCCAACAGCAGTATCGGTTTCGTTAAGACGTTTTCTGTGTGTTAATAATATAATTTCGTTTGCAAAGCGACTCGTTGTTCTGCGGCTGCTTTTATTGTGATACATATATCGGTGTTAGTGAATGTAATTGAAACAATGATTAACGATTTTAAGCGTTAAATTGATTGTAAAGGAATTAAAGTGTTCAAAAGTCCTGATCATTGTTTGAAACATATTGGCTGATAATTGTCTAGTTGCTTTTGGTATTTTGACTCATTTTTATTTCGCTTCAAATTGTTAGTTTCATTTTTGGTTTATTCGTTAATCGATATAGCCACGTTTCCTCACTGCTGTTCATTAATAATTAATTCAGGATAAAGTTGTATTTGGAAATGTGTCTTTTTTCTTTACCGACTTTTACAACCTTTAAACTCATTTTACAACCGAACAGATAGCAGAAGGGGGAATGTGTAAAAGCTGCATAAATTTACAGAAATCCCGACGCAATGATATGATTTTTATTTAATGATATGTCAGATGTTGCTTTAGTGATTCTGTACGCCTAAACAATATTATATCGATGTCCGCTTTTGTGATTGTGATAATCGTTCTGAAGTTATTCGTCAAAGTCAAAATATCGAAGCCCCTAGAATTGAAATTATGATTTATATTGGACCATAAATTTAAAGCATGTTGCTTGCACGATGTTTTGACACTTAATTTATTGGTCAACTTTGCGGAATGCTTATTTTTGATAATGCCATTGATTTATCGTTCGATATCATATTATTCCTATACGGTTCGCTTTCGATGTGCATCTTTCATCAATCATTTTATAATTTCTTTATGCAAATGGGGTTTAAATTTCTTACGAAAAGTGAAGACCCACTGCGGTAACGACTGTGGAGATTGCTAATAAAGAATAAGTTATGTGATAATAACATGATATTCAATATAAACATAAATTCAGTGAACCCATCTCCATTCATCAAGACGTTTAATTTGCGACAGAGTGCTGAATGCATGTTGTATACAATGTATTGCATCAACCACGCACGGCTTTCCGATGTTCGTACACAGCTTGCTCCAGTGTTGTCAGTGATACCGCCATTATGTTGGAGGTCGTGAACGGTAACTTTTTTGCATTTTGTTAGCACGTACGTTTTTATTTGCACAATTCAAAGCTAAATATCAAAAGGCTAATAGGAGACTCGTTTACAGACGATACGTATATGTACGACGATGAGGCGAGAGGTCTGTCTGGAAGAGGACACTGGTACGATGAGCCCCCGTACGAGAGCGATCCTGAGGACTTTCTCATGGGTGGAGGAGCGCCGGCTGCGTCCTTTCAGAATGGTCGAGTTTGCTTCACGCTGAACCTACGGAATGAGCCGAGGGGTGAAGGCGTAATATCTCTTCGGAGCGCTGGTGATATAAGCTTATCAAGAGCCCCGCGAAGAGGATTAATAATACCACAGAGCGGACCCTACCCAACCACTGTGATCCCCTTACGAACGCCGAGAGATCGGGAGAGCGGGGATTACGCCGCATCTGACATCCAATCTATAGGTTCGAGGTTGTCTGGCATTTCGTTGGAATCCAGTCGCTCGGAACGGGATTCAAGGAGAGGTTACAGGCAAATGTCAGGCTATCGGATAGGAATAGATCCCTTATCGCCCGCTTCCTCGGATTACGAAGATCAAGAGAGCGAAACGGATTCGCAACACATAGCCACTGTGCATAAGGTAAAAATATTGCAATTTAATGAAATTTACAAATGAAAAAGGAAATAAACATTGCTACGAATAATATGGTTGCTTTTGATTTTTTCTTCCCAGTTAATGTTTTTTATCCTTCGTTTCAGTCAGCCGAGGAATGCGAAGGGGTATCAAATTTAGCCGGCAAGGTGCGTGGTTTAAGACAAGACGTTCAAAGGAAGATCTCAAGATTAAGACAAGAAAGAGGCCCCGAGGGCTCGGATAGACGGACGAGTGGCGATCAAGCGTTCCCATGTTCTAATAGTTCTTTTGAAAGTCTTCCCAGCGGATCAGGCAGTAGTGAGTGGATTTATTGATTTGTCTGTGTTATTATATTATAAACGTTTGTAAATACGAATGTCTTTCCTTTCTTTGCACCATAACGCCCAACATACCACTTACAGATAGGATCGTACTTGTACATACTATAATTTCGTTTCGACAACCTATCCCTACTAATATCTATTTGAGAAGTCACTTTGAAATAACACCAGTCCAAGAACCAAACAAAGATATACAGGTATATTACATTTATGTGGCAGGAATAGACGTAGCGTATAATCTAGACCTTTAAGCTTACAAATATTTATGTACAGGCACACAAGCATTGGTTCGCGCCGGTAGTAATCACTCCTCTCTCTCGGCAGAAGAAAACATAGAATTAAGTCCGGCCGGGCGGAGTTTACTCGTACCGCAAATGCTGTGTCGGGCTCGAGCACTCGTCGATTACATCCCCAACATTTACGAGAAAGACGCCTTGAGATACAAGGTAAGACATCTAAATACAACGCATTAACTGTAATCTTGAAAGCTAGTAATTTCTAATACTACGGCACTTTGTCAACAGAAAGGGGACATCATAGAAGTGATAAACATGAACGCTTCCGGCATCTGGAGAGGCGTTCTTAACAATAAAGTCGGTAATTTTAAGTTCGCCAACGTTGAAGTATTATCTGAAAGAGATAATACACGGTCAAGGACATCTAAATGGTGCAAAAGTCGCGAACGTCTGTGGGAAACTCGACCACGAACTGTCGAGGAATTACTTAGAAGGATAGACTTACCTGAATATGCTGTCGCTTTTGCAAGGAACGGATATGAGGATATCGAATTGTTCAAGGAAATTGAGCCTTCTGATTTAGACTACTTGGGCATCATGACACCCGAGCATCGTACTCGTATCCTTGCCGCAGTACAACTGCTGCACCAGCTCGAATGTGAGTCAGTTATTGTTGTATCAGGTCTTTACAAACACCTTCATAGATAGCTATCTTGAATAGTAACTGTTTTGTTATACATTATTCTATTTGGGACTAAGTAACTAGTAAATAAACTGTTTAATTTACTTTTCAATAATATATTGGAATCAGGTGGCGAAGGTGATGGCGAAGTTGAAGGAGGTGGTTCCAGTTCCGAGGGTGGAGATTCCCCGTTTGGTAGGCGACAGTTCCCACGTGATTCTGGCTGCTATGAAGGAGGCGTCGGAGTAGGTGGTGTTCGTGTGCGCACTTCACCACTGGTTCACAGAACAGATGAACCATCACATAGACCACCCGAGCCAGCGCCACAAGCGAAGCGTTCCGTGCGTCGACGACAGCCTGATGATGCTGAATGTGACAGAATTGAGCGTTACCCAGGAACAGTTGGAGAAAGGACAGTCCCTCGAAGCGTGGGGCTTCCAGGCGGTGCTCGAGATGATACATGCGAATCGGATCATAAATTGAACGTAGTGAAATTCGTTGCTGGCGGTGAACCATGCGCATCAGAAAAGAGTAGTGATTCTGGTGTGAGCAGTTCGTCTTTGAGTTCAGCGCATCCACACCGTCCCTGAGCGAGGCCTGCCGCGCCCGCGCTGGCATAGGCGCTGGCGCGGGCGCGAGCGCAGGCCGCGCTGACGCCCGCACCCTCCCCTGACGCTGATCCCCCTGCGCCGCAACAATGAAGTGTTACAAAAGAAATGATACTACTGCATTCCATACACACAAATACAGTTACTATAAATCATCCACCGTACAAATCAATAGTTCCATTTGAATTTTTTAATATCAGAAGAAACCAATCCTATTGTTTCTCTTTATATGATTACAAAATAATATTGTATTCTGTGATTTTATTATTTTCTATAGTTCAAAATGGAGTATTATTGAATGTCGAAGGCTCGAACAGACGAAAGCTCACCTGTAGTTTAGAGATAAGTCTGAGGTTTATGTCTGATCAGCTTTAAGTATTTCTCGCAAAACACTGAAAATCAGGCCTAAAGGGGGCCTTATGAGGCGTTTTGGTGCGGGTGTGATTATATCCAATATGGATTATTATAGCGTGAATTTAATTTACGTTTTCTTTTTTTTTCTCTCATTTAAATGTTGTTGATAAGATCGTTAGAGCAAGTTTTTCTCCAAATGTAATTGAAACGTGTTAAATACGCCTTTGAGATCTATCATTAGGTATTTCTATTAACTTAAACCTATTATTATTACTGGACAGGAATATAGAAACGTGTATCTGTGGTCAGTGTTATGAAATACTTAACAACATCAATAACATTTAAAATATTTCGATGTATTTATTATGAACAAAGTAGCTAAAAAAAATTGAATGTTATTTAGATTAAATAAAATATACCGACGGTCTGTTATTATAAATTATTACTGAATTGAATTTGCTGTGACTCTTAATTTAGTTTACCAAATTATTTTGCTTGTTACAATTTCAAATTGGAGTGAATTTGAAATGGCTTTGTAGTAACATTCCGTTATAAATTTTAAGGCATATCATGGTTGGCGCCAATTAATATAGTTTTAGTTGCTTTGACAAGCTGTTTATTCTCTGTTCAAATTGCAAATTGTGAATTAGTTCAATTTGTTTTCGGGTTTAGACTGCCTATATTTACAACTTATGTATTATAACTGTTATTAAAAAAAAATATTGCACCGACAATTTTAATCAATTCAAAACTAACCATTTTTTTTAGTTCAATATTTATTATTGAAATTAAAAAATGATTTTGTTTTAACCTCTTTGTCCGATGTAGTGAGTAAACTTTTCTTTTATCCGATTAACAATTTTGAACAGGGAATATGATGAAATGCATTTTAGCAGCGTATTTAATTTATAGCGGAGGCAATAAGCCAGTTAGTCTAACTGGGGCGTTTTAAGCGCAACTTTCGATAGCAATAATTGTAAATAATTACATAGATAGGTTAATTATTATGCGTTGAGACTTTTGTAATTTTTTAAGAGAGCTTTATGCGGCATCCCCGCATGTATATATATATGGATAGTGTAGGCTGCGTTTTTGGTGTGAAATTTTAAATTTCACCTCTAATCTTCCTGTCATATTAAATTTGACATTCGTTCAATTCGACACGTCACTCGGAAAATGAAAAAAAAAATTAACATAAAAAATGTGTTAAATATTTTATTAAGATACTAATCTAAATGTAATGACATCATTGTGAAATAAAAGCTATAAAACATAACGTGACGCAAAACGAATCTTAATGTTATCGTACTTGTGACTGATCAACATGTAGTAAGTAATATCGACGTGGTTAATATCGACATTCAGTATATTCACACTGCATTTAGAATAACCTAATAACTACCCCATTTCTCATCCCAAATAATATGTAGGTGAAAACGACAAATCATAAATGTACAATGCATGTTAGATTACAAATTTTCCATAAGATACAAGACTGTCTTGTCTAATTAAAACCAATTGCTTGAGTATGTGATTGAATGGAAAAATATAATTTGAAAAACAAAACACTATTAGAAAAAAAAAAACAATTTGTTTTATCACGTTTCCGATAATTCACCTTACACATTATTTAGTTATAATTGACAAATCAAATATAAACTGCCAATGATTTGTAAAAATATTTTTTGCAATAACAATACAAATGAACAATTCTAACGATGTGTACACACTCGAAATGTCTCACGGCTTGATGGATTTTCGAAGAGGTTTTTTTAACAAAGTGCCCATTTTTTTTTATATCCACATTTTTATGACTTATAAGAAAACGTCCAACGGTTTCGCATTTTAACATATTCCATTGATTCTAAATTTTTATTTCTTTATTACAGTTTAAAAAATATTGATACCCTTAAAAATCGATCACACTAACGGATTTCCATTATGCTGTGACATTATTTTTTCCCAGCACTCGCAGTGTGTACGCATTCCTACTAAAAATCGCATTCATACAATATTCAGTCGCGAGTGTTGGAATCAAGAACACTTGCTGCCCCTCCGGTGTTCCATTTTGTAAATTTTGTAAAAAAAAAAACGAACAACCTCGGTAACAATTCACTTTTTGACTACGATCGAGAACTAGTCCGAATATAATTGTATATAGATAAATGTTTGTTACTTGTATATTGTAGATAGTATATATTTCTTTCGACGATTTATTGTATAATTAATTCTTTATCGAAAATTAATGTTGAAAGCGGTTAATTATTATTTATGTGGAAAAATTTAATTGTTTCAACGCTCAGGTAGGATGTTTAATCTTTTCGATTTGATGAAATGTTATTTTTAAGAACGCGATTAAATTACTTAATTAGTACATTTATATTTTGTTTTTTTTTTTTAACTATCTTGCGTTAGTTTCCGCAGTAACTGTACTGTTTTTGTAGCCATATTTATATTTTTTTAAAACGGACATTATATGTAAGTTTACAACTCTACAAACATGAATTCTAAATAAATAAATCCAAAAAATGGCGCGGGAGTCGTTTCATTTCATGCTCCGATATATTTGTGGTGTTAAAAACTTTTTGTATGCTTTTACACGTGTGGTCTGAAAGCCATTAAAAGTTAACTGCATTGTCGGTTCCTGAACAGTGCAGGAAATCGGCTAGCACCGACAATTTCTACGTGATAATAACACACTGCTTCATAGAAATTCATTCGAGAATAGTTATTAGGGTTCTAAAGTCTTATGAATTTTCTACTCTTTTATTGGTCCACTGCTGGACC
>DWDX01004052.1:0-12217 GCA_018245675.1 Agara michaeli
ACGTAATCGGTGAAATGTGGGGGTGTACTACACTCCTCTGCCTACCCCTTAGGGGATTACAGGCGTGATGTTACGTTATTTATCGTCACACCTGTGTTTCATACGGCTATTTTATAGCTTAGAGACTTCTACCACCTGTGGTCCTGACAAATTTTTTTGGCCTTTTGCCCTCGTCATGAACGTCGTCCTACGTGCTCGACCTACATATTGGCTCGAGCTGGTGAAACAATTCAACTTTGTCATTAGTTAACCTATATACTGGTATCTATGTATATAAAACTATTAGACTTACTGATTTGTCATCGCTACAGAAGCTAAACACGTGAATTTTGGATAATGGCTTCCATTTATGACGTAAGCAGCTAAAAATACACGGTTTTCAGAAATTCCACATCTAGGTGGGTAAAATGACATAGGTTTGTGTGATATTTTTCCAGTTTTGTAGACGAGGATGTTTAGATAACTTTTAAATAGTGACTATTTAATTCCAAAGTACATAGAAAGGAATAGCGTCGGTTATTCGAGTAATTTATTTATTCTTTTATGATAATAACACTTGTATGCGTTGATTTATTATTATATTTAATCCTCAGTATATTCCTTTGAGGCTGGAATAAGTCATACTAAAAGGTTGCTATAATTGGTCTCTGAGTAAGGCAAAGTAAAATTTTTCTCAATTACCAAACACACACAAACCGTGGCAGGCAGAATTTCTATCCTATTTATAGAGAACAGGTCAATCCTAGACATTTAAGTATTTCCGAAAGATGGCAATGAAAGCCGTGAATGAGGGCACACGGAAAGCTTGCTGACCTTGCCCTAAAACAAACGCGCACTTTCAGACATACTTAATTGATCTATTTATTCACTTGTTAGTTGGTATTAGGGATTTAGAAAAAAACACTGTTTCTGTAAAACTTTAAATGTACCCATATTTGTCCATACAAACGTCTTTGTCTTTCAACTTTATACTTAAGTAATTGAAGCTTGAACTTTTACTTGAACTGAACTTTTTATTTGTTTAAACGTTTTAATTCTCTGAGACTAAAAGTCAGATTTGATAAATTATTTTTGTATGTGATAGCGAAAATATTGTCTACGCTCAACTACTCTAAATCTTCATCGGTGATTTCTTTTAAATGATTGTTGACATTGACCAGTTATTACTAGATAAAAACAGAAATAATAACATATGTGCGTCTAAAATTACATAACCGAGACGAAGGGAGATTATTGTACCTTGTGCTAATTTCTCCAAGTTGCTCGAGGACAGGCCTGTGACCTTGTAGAGGTGGTCGTGCGGTATCTCCTCCCTCGCGGCCGAGGCCTCCACGTCCGTTTTACTGTTCACCATGTTTATTCAAAAACCGTACGTCCATATAGAATTCGTGTAACATTAGCCGACTTGCCAGCATTCTCACGTTACGGTAGTCCTAATGAGATAATATCGTGTGATGCGATGTTATATACGTGGAACTAAGCGTGCGTATCTCTGAAGTTTGCACGAGGATCAGATCATTCGACAAACAACCTTCCAGTGTTCCTCCGGATGGTATCTTCGGCAAATATCAACCCGCCACGAAAATAGATGGTGCAGTTTGCGAGGGAAAGTTATAAATACTGATTAAATACTGCAATCACCTCATACTGTTTGTGTTTGATTGTTTACGTGACGGCTGTTGTCGTGCTCGTTACATTTGCTGTCGTTAAAAGTTTTCATGTTCCAATGTGGAATCGGCACGTATATGTGAATAGTTTTCGTGGTGACTGTCTGTATCTGGACGCGGGTGCCACTGTGCAATGGGCGTGCCGCAGTAATTGCAAACAGTGCCGTTATCGTTGACGTCAAACCCTATCAAATATTGATTTAGACTGCTACATACCCATATTACATATTGTATATACGCTTCTAATACGACAATATTGTCGTGGCAGCCGCTTTCTTCCGTATTTTGAGGATTTGAAAATTTTCCAATACAATATATTTTCAATCTGTTTATTGTTGCTTAAAAAGGTTATGTATACCATTGCTAAGACAATAATTGAAATTACAGATGTTTATTCATTAACTCTTTATAGTTTCATACAAAGGCAAAAGAACCTTAGCCTCACTGGAAGCATTGCAAGTATCTGTACGTAAATAAATAAATCCAATTGCTGATTCAGTCTTAAAAAATCTTAATTGTAGCATAAAATGAAGATGAAAAACTTGTGAATGTTATAACATATAATATGAAATAATAATTAATAATAAATAAAATAAAATTACAGTCAAAATACATAAAATTATTATTGAAGTCCGCAAAAAGGTGGCTATAAACTTGACCATGACCACTAGTTCATGTAGTTCCCAGTTGTTGATAAGCGGGCATTCACCCGCCTCCGAATACGCAATATCTATGAAATGCACATCGCGACCTCTAGGTGTTATGCACTTATTTGTTTGTTTTTGTATATCGAGAATTAAGACATTCTTACTTCACGTGCAAATTTCGTCAATGAGAGCAAGCGCATACTTGTAATATAAATCTGCACGATCATCGTATTTTACTGATCAAAACAAAACAATTACAACACAGTGCTTAGGATTTAGCCTCCCTCTCGGGTGTCTGGGGTTCGATCTCGGCACGCACTTTGGACTATACAAATAATATATTATGTGTTTTATTATTAAATTTCACTCGCTATAATCGCGATGGAAAACATCGTGAGCAAACATGCACTACCTTAGAATTCTGCATAATGTCTAAAGTGTAGTTATGGCTACAAATCGCTTTAAGTGTTTCCAATAAATAAATAAAGCACAAATTTGCTGTCAGTTTAAAAGCGATTTTTTAAGAGCTTTATAAATGTGCAGTTTTATTGCACAACGATAATAGTCAGATTCGTTTGGTATATAAATAAAAAATGCATATGTCATAGTTATATGCAAAAACCAGTGTCGAAATGTATCTTTACTGGTATTTTTTTGGAATGTATCTACATAGATGGAAGTACGGGGAACAGCTTTGTGGCGATTTATGATTTTTCGAAAAGGATAATGACTCTTATATTTCTTTTGTTTCATCGTCTTTTACCACTTTGTCTCTTATCTTTTAAGAGTCGCCATTGTTGACGTATTAGTTAAAACAATGCATGATGAGTTCAACAAACCAGCGGTTAGATTTTCTGTATTTTATGGTTTAAAAATTACATTTTCAAGATAAAAGTTAATTTGTCCTATATCGACGTACGCTTCCATTAAAGTTTTTGATTCTGCATGATGATTTATATATCAAATGGAATATTGTTCGAATTCAAATTGTTTTAATAACTACTTCCTGAAGGTCATATATTTTTATAGCTGTCATTTATCGGCTTTGGTCTTTCGTTAGCCTGAGGTGCGCCGGATGTGAAAATTCACTTGGAACAAAACAGCACCCGAAAATGAAAAAAAAAATGCCATGTTGCAGGTTTTGTCTGAATTTTGTTATCATTAGTTTTGTACATTACATTTTAATAGTAACATAAATAGCTTCTATTGACACACTTGAGACAGAAGCCTGTAATCATGGCTCGGCAATGGTTTATAATAGACGGTATGGACTTTGTACCCTCCTTTCTAATAGAATAAACTTTGGCCCGAAGATCAAAGTCCATTGTTGTAGGGTTGGCAACTTGAACAACCTTGTAATTGAGCAATTAGAAATTAGGCAATCACGTAACTCTGCTGGGACTTACATTCCGACGTGCGTTTTGAATTCCTAATAATAATTATCATGGAGTATTCAATAATCTAATTGAAGGTTAATATCAAATGGACTAACTGATAATGATAATCCTAATCCATTGGTACCATTCAAGTTCGTTTTCAAATGACAGAGTACTCGATAGTACACTTGTCTTTTTTTCGAAGCTGGACAGAAAGACACGTCAACGGAGACAGCTTTTGGCAGTAGATATGATTTACTGATGCGCATTTAAACATCTATTGGACATTGAGCTTGATGATATTTGTTGGATCTGATGAGAAATTTAATCTTATAAAATACTAGCCTTTTCCCGCCCCCTCCTCCGCAATTCCCTTTGGACGTAGAATTTCGTAAAATGTGTTTTTAGTTCACCTCGACGTATCACTACATATACTATTATACATATGTTATTATACCTTCCTCTTGAATCACACTATCTATTAAAAAAAGCCGCATCAAAATCCGTTGCGTAGTTTTAAAGATCTAAGCATACATAACAACAGATAGCGGAAAGTGACTTTGTTTCATACTAGTAGTGATAAAGCGGCACTGAAAGTAAAGTGTGATTTGCCCTAAGACTGACAACGTTATATTCAAAATATAAAATCTATTCTTATTATTATGTACTACTTCAATGCAGTTGATAAATATTTAGTGGTTCTTTCTTTTTGTAGTCGAACACTTCTTTAATAGTCATCAAGGTTGTTAAAATTGGACAGCCCTCTAGCTAAAGCAGTACATTCATGAGTGGACGGAAGTCGGATAAGTGTTGATTGAAATCCATCACGCTTCTAGCACGTGGATCGCGTGACGTGGGCTGCTTCTATGAAATATGGTTCACCACTACACCGCTGCGCTCTTATGGCTGTAATTGTTGAAAGTTCATATAAACTATTATTACTTTACCGTCGTTAAGGTTTTAAAAGTACAATGATTGGTGTCATAACCCGATTAAGCGACCGAGGTGTGGAGGCTGTATAGTGGGGCCGTTTTAAAAGCAATAATATAACAAAGAACATAAAACAACATATTATTCATGACATGAATATTTTAAATTGGCATTTCATTGGCAGTATGAAAAATTTTAATAAACCAACTCAAAGTAATATCCTTTAAAAGATTTCAAAGTAAATGGGAACGTAGATGGTTGGTACATTCAGCGCGAAGCTTAAAATACATAAATTTTAAAAAAAGTCATTGATGCAGGCATTTCAAGATTCCAACTTAGTCTTTAAATACAACACCTTCTAGCAGTTCATTTTATTTCCCCAGCGATGGTCACCTGTCATAAATATTATCAGCGTTGAGGACAACGAGTGGTTACACTCATCAATAAACCCACCACACCTTGGGACACGAAGATAAATCCAAAAATATATTTCGCCATGGACTGACCTTCCTGGCGAATTTAATCAGGGAAAACCATGGGCACGGTGGGCTTACGCGCCACTACTCGTAGGGTTGGCGCTAAATTTCTATATAAACATACAAGTACTTAACTGGCGGACTTGCGTACATTTTTATATTAAAATTACGTTTGCGTTTATTTAATTCTAGATAAGAAAAAAGTTAATTTTAATAACTAAAATCTCCACCGTATTAAATATATAAATAAACGTATTGCTCCTGTCCTTTAAATAAAGTAAATATTAATTGTGTAAATGCTAAATTTTTCCCTTGGAACCAGGTATCTACGAGGGTTGTTTTTATCACGTAAACGTGCAATCGGCAACCCTACCACCGATCTCTCCCCACTCCGAAGGTCACGGTAATGGCTGGCAAGTCAACAGCCGTGTGTACTCGTCATTATAGCCTCACCTCCGCTTTATTTACCCACCACACCGCAGCTCATGGTGACCATGAAGGTCAAAGTCTTATAAAGGCTGCGAGTGATAAGCCTTGTAGGTATGTTATCAGGTCCATAGCAACGAAAGCCAACGTGGATGTTACGATATTAGATAGAAATATGTTGTTTTATTTAATGACAATTTATTTATTTAGACAATAGTCGGACTATATACATATTGTGTATGAGATTATCGGAAGCACTTAATTTGTAGTTCATTAAAATGTAAGTGCATGACTACTGTGTTCCACTTGTTCCAGTTGGCTAACGATAATTAAACCTCGTTGGAGGCTTTCAAGGTAAAAAGCATCCGTACAAAAGCATCCATCGGACTTGCTGCAGCCTTCACTCACCTTAGAGAACACGGTGGAGAACTCTAAGGCCTGCGGGTTTCCTTCGCTGTTCTAAAGAGCGTTTTTTTAAACACGTTAAATTTTGTATATTCACAGGCAGGTACATTACGGGATTGAATCCCATAACCTGCCCACGCTCGAGTAGAGGGAGGCTGTAATTCAAATCGACAGATTATTACTCCTTTTCCCACATCAATATTACTTTCATATACATAAATAATACACACAAAATATATAAGATGATTTTTTACTTTGATATTCACTATATGTATGGTTTTTTTTAAATTTTTATTAAAGGACTTTGTCGCCGAGCGACCATACCGTCCTGTAATGATCAATGTACACATTACAATGAAAAATATTCAACAAAAACAAAAAAAAGCAAAATTAAACTTTAGGTAGAGCTAAGTGGGCTAAGTCACACTATATGTATGTTATATCTTATAACGAAAATAACGATTTGCATTCTAATTGTATTGTAGTGGTAGAATGGTTGGCCTTTATTTTCTAATATTTGTGTACACTTTCAGTATTTAAATAATGAATGGATTTCAATTTTACGAAAATATATATCACAACAAGTAATGTACATGTATGTATTTGAATCCATTTTAAAATTGGTTTGAAGATCTATCTACTTGGGATTGATTACAGACTTCTACAACTATGGATATAGTAAAAACGACGCAAATTTCAATCAGTGCAACCGCTTTCTATATCTAACAAAGTTAAACGTATTTACACGCGCTGCGCTTTGGGGGTAAGAATTAGTGTACCTAAGTATGGTAATACTTAGTGGAATCTTGTACAAACAACCACAATGTCACAACGATCAAAATACTTCATGAAATCGAATTTTACCCACGTATTAAAGGCGACGGGTTAGGGATGTTCATATTTTATATCGATGCAGTTTAATTTATGGGCATCGTGTTGTAGAGGCTATAAGGATGATTATCATATTGGTTAACGGTGATAGGATAATGGTTTATATTTCCATCATCCACATAATTGGTCAGGTTCGAATTTTGACTTTATAAATGTACGTGCGTTTTCGAAATTCAATTCACACCTTAGATATATCCAATGTTGATTTTCAAGGTGTACGTACATAGTTTATCAATCAACAGTTATGCTGATGAGAGGATACTCGTGTTCAACAGAAGAACAATAAACATGCTTAAACATTCACATTGGCTCTCTATGTTTTAATTCACAGAAACCTACAAAGCCTTCATTGGATAAGCCATCACTTGTGCTTAGTTTTTCTGGATATCTCTCTGCTTAAGCGTTCAAGTTGAGTAACATTTGTAAAGTTTTATCGAGAGTCTATATTGTGTTATGAATACAAGGACCACCTAACATCAGTTAGCCAATCTGGTGTATAAGTCTTGTTGGCTTTAGTCCTATATTGCAATGACAATATTTTGAATTTCGATAAATTAGACCATAAACCATAGACACAATTTAGTTACTAAAATAATCGCCAGACATTACTTCGCGTAAAAAAGTGCACGAATCGTTTCATCGAAACATTTCAAACAAACTTTCAACTTCATCGGGAATAGTCCGATAGCTGTGTGGAGTAAATGTTATGTATAGAGTAATTAAACTCCATCTGCTATTACACATATATGCTATTTACAAATATCGACAATAACAAGCGGTGCGTGTCCAACACAATATGACGGGTGTATCGACAGTTCCCGGTTCCCTACCCTCCCTACGACAGTACGCGTTTGTCACTCACCCGCGCCGGACGTCCCTTCATGCCGCCTCGGTATCGCTCGCGAGTCAAGCTGAAGTTTTAAAACAAATGGGATAAAATATTCATATAAAAAAAAAAGACTAATATATTTTTTTAAACGTGGTGTTCGTTGTTTTAAGTGATCTGGCTTCAGTGTGATACTAGGTTCTAAGTTAGTCTTAAGTTTGGACTTAGCGTAATTAGTGGCTAATGAGTATGGAGGAACAAGCAGGTGAGGTGTTGTTCGTTTTTTTATATTGATAGATATAGTTTCTAACTTAGTTAAGAAATTTTTATTTGGTGACTATTAAACATTTTTTCCGTGTAGTGGACCTGTTGAAAATAATATTTACGAATCAATTTACGTGAACGACGTAGACACCAGTTGCGCTACGTCGCGCTACGCAACAACGGAACGCTTTAAAGCTCTTTGGCAAAAGAGCTTTTAAGTTACTGGCCGTAGATGCAGAAGTGAATGGCTTTGCTATATTGAATACAAATAGTTTTTAAGTAATAATGCATTTTCAAAATTTTAAATCCAAATTTAATTTCACGGTTAATTGTTAATAAGCTCGCTCTTCGAAATTTTTCATAGGAACATATTAATGTTTATGTTTTAATTGTTAATAAACAATAATAAATATATATTTTATCATAAAATTGAGTGAAACATTTCTTATGAGCCCATAAATTACAGATAGATCTATAAAAGATTCGCAAATGTCATCTTTACTCGACATCGTGGCCGCGACGCAAGAATCTGGATGTAAATATTGTCATATTTCAACATTTATCGCGAGTACCCGTTAAATAAATAATGGCAAAAAGCCGTTTTAAGCGAGAAAGAGATCAGTAAAAGCTAAATTTAAAAACAACAAATTGTAGGATGGCGTTTTCAAATTGCGCAAAATTTCGCCTAACGAAATTTCACACGAGTATTTTGAAGATTACGCGTATATTTTTGGAATGAAACGGTTTTCGTTGTGCGAATGAATTACTACGGGCACGTCTTGTGATGTGACATTAGTGATAAATAGTGGCATCTGTGAGTTTCGCTGTTACATCGGGATGAATACAGATGACGCACACGTTGCCCGGTACGTTTTACTTTCTTTTGGACCTTGTGCTCGTTGGAGTGCTGCGACGTCATCAATAGCGAGCAAATTCGCAACACCTAGCAAAGTTTCCTAAGCAAAATTATCTTTAAAAGTATGTACTTAGACTTATAGAAATCCAATATTAAAAGGGTATAAGTTTTTATTGATTGAACGTTTCTACAAGTTCCACTCTCTGTTTATTATACAATACTTTCGTTATCTCGTGTCCATAACTCACGTTTAGCGTTGTACGCAGAATGCGGGTAGATATTGAAAAGTACCATTTATATTTATAATGGACATTTATTATCGATATATGGCACGCTTATAAATACACAAGTACCAGGAAAAATGATATCTTCTAAGCTGCAATAATGTGTCGTTTAGCTGACCATAATGCTATAAGATTTCCGTAAACTAAGAAATTTAACCTGCTCGTTCTTAGCGGAGACCCGAGTCCAAGAAAGGAAGCTGATGGGCTGATGGTAGATAAAAAAAAGCGATGATCATAAAAAATAATAAAAACACACCAGGCTCCATTTAGAACCAAGTAAAGTCACTAAACAGAACCACTTAGTATGGTTGATGTTTATATAAAGGTGTAGCCCACTGCAAGTCTTGTAAGAAACCAACTATTATTTATTATTAATCCCTCTGTTCATAAGCTGGCAATGTTAGTTAGCAGTGCGCTAGGGTCAGTTACCGCTTGTCTCTAAAACGACCCGAAAGTTTCAAAACAAGACGTCACTTATTGACATAATATGTCAGCGAGTGCAATTAAGTAATTGATCATTATTTTGTAACAACAGAATGTTAGGGAGCCGGTTGAGTGCCCCGGTGGCTCGAAGTTATCTCGGAGGCGCGCACCTTGCTGAACTTACTGGAATGTCAAATTAATAATTTATTCTTTATTGTACACAATACAAAAATTACAATACAGAGTCATAAGCTAATTTTACAAAGGCGAACTTATCCCTACAAGAGATCTCTGCCAGCTTACCCAGTTTCTGTGTGAAGGAAAATATATGTATATATTAAGGAGGGGTCAGATGTGTACGTATAACAGAAGAGATAAAAATCTACAGCAGGTATAACATAAAAATATAGATATCTACACAACATTACATGTGCAAACATATGTAAGTGCTCGTATATAATAATATGCATAGATTTCATTAATATATGTGTAAGAAATGTAATTGTTATGTAAATGACAATAATAAGTTGGATTTAATTTTTCCTACTTGCAAGAAAGCACTACATTTTAGTTATTTTTATTAGGTTATTATGACAAGCATGGTGGTTGAGTTAGTTTTCTTACTGTAATCATTAATCGATATTAAAAATTATAGCTATCTTAAAAAATACAAAGTTGAATGGCTTTAATTTTTACCCATTTAAGTTTTCCTTTTAAAACTATTATAACTTTGTAACATATTTTAAAGTGTGCAGGTTTCTTCACGATGTTTTCCTTATTAGTTATATCAAGTGATGTTTACTTTTTAAATATATAAAACACACATTGCTTTGTAAAGTCAGAGGTGTTGGCCAGACTTTGAACTCCGACCCCCGGAGACGAAAGCACGACACAGTAAACAACCCTAAATATTAACTAACGCTTCCCACACATCTTCTCACTAGGATTCCCTGACGTCATCAGGGAGTTGAGGAGCGGTAAAGGTTAACACGGATTTACATACATTAATAATTCGGCCAAATTTGGGGTCATTTATCGCTTTCCTTTTAATACATAATCTTGAGGCACAGCTGACAAACTACATATATGCATTTCTACATACATTCTCATATATAGGATTTTAAATACATACATACATACCGTCACGCCAGGCCCCTAACGGGGTAGGCAGAAAGCACGAAAGCAGAAAGGAATGACGAAGCAGATATACAATGCGAGTGTTGATGGATGTAGGCGCCGGGGAGACCTAGACTGTCCTATCTCGACCAAATAGGTCGGATGCTGGCTGATTTTAAATACATAAAACAAATAGTTTTTTTTTTGCATACAAATATTCTAATTTGTCTTGGGTGGAAAACGAAACCTGAGCCTACCACCCCATAGTTACGGTGACTATCCACTACACCAACAAGGCACTCGATTCTAAGACTTAATTCACCACGGACGGCGGTCGTCCTTAAAAATCGTGAATAAGGCAAACTAAATATAAACACATATCAATATTTGCTTACAATTATACCTTGCAGTGTTAAATTCCACTGAAATATGTACAAACCATTATTCATACAGCTATGACGGGCAAACGGACAAGCATATTTTCGATTAGCACCGCCATATATGCGTGGAAGCTATGTTAAGCGATTCGCACGGTAGTTTGCTTAATTTAGTGTTTCCATAACATGTTAATGTGGCAAATTTTCCAATAGCTGTGACAATAATTGAATAAAGTCGAGGAGAAACAGCTAAATATTTTATTTTATCGTTCTATGTATATTTATTTTCGCTAGCGGGCACTAATGGATTGAATGCTCTGGGGTACAGTTACGTCTTAATTTAACGATCGTTGCTCGTTTGTCCCTTATGTCTGGCTGCACCTGCAATTGCTACAAAATTGGTTCCTTAAACCAAAGGACTGGAATCTATCAATATATTTAATGACTTTTGATTTTTCTTTACATCTATGGACACACCTTTACTCGTACATATGGCGTAGAGGATTATACGAGTCGTTTCGGTAAAATACTAATAGACATTAATGGTGGAGCAGATTACTCTCGGCTCGCTGCATCATTGACTGTTCACAGGTCCGCCACCTGCTCTGTTGAATGGGATTACTGTTATATGTGTAAGCTAAACTTTATGAACAATGATGGAGGTAATTTCTGAAAGATTTCATTAAATAATAATATTGTAAATCGACTAGGTCGCTGGTTTAGTGGATAGTGTGTACACTCAATTAATGTTTCACAGATACGAGTGGTCGGTAGATATTAGCAAGCGTTTAGGGACGAGTGAAATCTTTCGGCGCTCGTAACGAGCTCATCAAGTTGATACGTGTATATCTAGTGGTTATTGGATAGATAAGCGCTTCATCCTCGCCAGATACGATATGCTGCTAGCATTCACCTTGCGCTTTGCGTTGCGGAAATAGCTGAGGCGCGGGGCCCGCAGATTGATCGAAACGAACGAAAGATCCGATGTTCATCATACCTGCAGGTATTATCATTTAATTTTGCTCGTAACCTGATGTAAACCCCGGGTGTACTAAATATATATATTTTTTTATAAATGTGTAATATATATATCTATTAAATAATGTTAATTTTCATATATGAAATTTGCCCGCATACATGATACAAATTGTTTTGATCTAACAATTCCGTAAATCCTTTACGTAACATCACGCCTGTAATCCCCTAAGGGGTAGGCAGAGGAGTGTAGTGCACCCCCACATTTCACCAGTTAC
>DWDX01004053.1:0-12217 GCA_018245675.1 Agara michaeli
ATGTCAAACAAAAAGTTTTGTTTGACATTGACAACCAGAATGTAAACGATGAAACAATTTTATTGTATTTTCACGTGTGTGCGTGTCAAACGCATTGAAGTGTGGGTAATGTTTTATTTATTGATTTAATGTGCTTTAAAAACATTATTATTAAAAAATATAAGCGTTCTGCACTTCTCCTACACATAAACTATAAGTGTACCAAATTTCATACTCCTCCGTCCCCGCAATTTTCGTAAAAAGGGGTCCAAGTTTTTGCTTCAAGTATTATATTATATATAGATTACTAATGTTTTCGATTTGACGATCTTTTCATTAAGACTAAGTTTTGTTTTAGACATATTAAATTTTGTTTTGCATTCAAGTATTTCTGTCATCCTAAATAACTAAAATGGTATTTGCGTGCAATATCTTAGCATTGTGTCTCGTTAACATCTTGGTCAAACGGCGTTAATTACGACCTTAACTTATTGCACCCGGCGGTTAGGCGCGATAATTTCCTGACGATATTACAAAAGCTATGGGTTTTTTATGGTATTATTTACACATCATTTAGCGCGTAGCGTAGCGTCTCAATTATCGCTGTTAAACGCATCATACTGTAGACTGATACAGTGGGTACTCTAGCGTTGGGGCGCACGTCGCTCATCGCTTATCATTTACTTCTACGTCAGACACTTTATTAATAGGTCTATTGAAAAGACGTAATTATTCAATGATTAATAATGATGGTAAATAGACGTTACAAGTTAGAAGATAGATTTACGTCGCTAACAAACAAGTATTGCATTTAAATAAAATAATAATATCTCGGGACTATCATAAACACGGCCCTCTGATGGTGTATTATGGTGACCAGCCAGTTATAAGCTACATATATAGATACTATGTATAAATTACATAGATATTCTTATTACACCGAGGAACAAAACACAAATATACGCATCACACAAACTTTTTGTCACAGTGGGAATCGAACCCATGACTTCCGTCTCAGCAGTCAGGATACCTAACCATTCGACCGAGAGGCCAGAGGGTCAGTCAATTAAAAAAGTTTGTGGACTTTGATGAAGTTGTGGAAAACCCTTGTAGATAGATATTTACAATTAAATTTTTATGTTTGTTATATACGGGAAGATCAATGCAGTTTCTAACGTAATTAGTATGCACGTAGAAAGCATAAGGTTAGTTAAATTGTTGAATATTCTAACCCGTCGTGGAATATGAGAAGATATTACTTGCAGAATAGTTCACGAACTAGTACACAGGCGCCACTTTACCGCTAACGGTAATACAAGATGCCTAGCCCAAGCTTACTCTACGAGCTCGTATGCCATTTTATTTATGGGTGATATATCGCTAGCAAAAGTGATTTTCATCTGCATTCTACGTCTCACACTTTCTAGTACAAAGTTTCTTTAAATCAGTCGACTTTCGTTGCTCTGTCATAAAGAATGTAATTTATATTGAAAGTATCAATGTGCGATTATACATATATTTAAATGAATAATTGTTGGTAATTAAAATCCGATATTAAATCTTAGTATTCTATTTATTTTAGGAAACGAGAGATAATATTTTACTATTGTTGTAAACAACATCGGACTATAACGATTCCACCAAAGACACCATAAATGAACATACAGTGGGTTGTTGCTTGATTTATTACCATTACTAGGCCATATCCCTGTTATGGCATGGGATAGGGGACACATAAAGGCTATTAGTATCTTCCATAAAAATCTACTTATCTGCTAACTTAGTCCTATATATTGGTTTAAAAACAGTTATTTTTATATTTTCTTGATACTGCAATCTACGTTATATTTATAATAAATTATATCTATATTAAATAAATAGTTATTATTTTGTATAGGAAAATATTTATGAACTAAAATTGTATATATATAATGATATAATTAAACATAAATATAGTATTTACATCATTACATAAAACAATGGCGCACATTGTATTCAAGTGGTGAGTGGATAAATGAGTGCTTGCAGATATCACGTTGAATGGGAAATTCCGTACGATGCTAACAAAGGCATGGATTGGACACTCAATAGAGCCGTTGAAAGCTTAACAAGCGAGGAACATGACCAGAAGCTGAATCATGACCAAAATCCCACTGGAACGCGGCGTGCTGGCGCCGATACGCCTCGCCGCACGCGCGTGTTCTAGTGCCTTCTGACTGTAATCAATGTAGGTGTAATGTTTGAACGTAGCACGTGATATGACATATTCGTTGTAAAAAAATGGAATTCAAAAGTACCTCACTAAAATACATCATCGCATAGGTCATCTGTTTAACATGAGTCCATGTGATAATTGGTTGACGAAATTAATTTCAGACTTTCCCAGCTGCAGGATAAAAGTCTTGCGCACCAGTGAGCCCTAAATGAAATACTTAAATAAAATTAAGATACAACTAACGTAAGATGCTCTTTCGGTATTTTTAGCAAATGCAGCGTAAATACTTTTCTTTTTTGATACACCTAAATGGCGAGTAAATATGACAGACTACGTAATTACAGATAATAATTAAACTTAGCATAAAATTGAGTAATAATAAAATGGGTAATGATTGTAACAAATTAGCAACAAAGATCATAGTCACATTATTATAATAATAATAATAATATCTAGGGACAATTCCACACACGGCTATCCGAATCCAAATTAGGCAATTGAATGCCTGTGTTATGGTAACCGGATAGCTGATAAACATACATACATATATAGGATATATCACTTATATAGATATTTTTATTACGACCAGACACAGAACAGACAAATGTGCTCATCACACAAATGTTTGTCCTGGGAATCGAACCCACGACCTCCGGTTTTGCAGTCAGGGTCTCTAACCACTCGAAAACGAGACCATTATGACTGCAATGTTAAAAAAAAACCCCACGGCCACGAGACATATAAATTAATAACGACGAGTATGTACAATGATGTCGTAATAGCGGTAATATCAGGGCATTGGAACACATGAACATGTAATAAATCTCAACAACTGTCATACTGAAACAAGAAAATACAATTACTTAGTTTGTTTTCGCTCGATATTTGTTTTGGGAAGTGTTTATATTTAAAAAAAAATGGAACTACAGAGGTATTAACAGCTAACTTCGCGAGAGTCAAACATATCTGCAGATGTGTTAATGTACATTTCACATAGGCACATAAACGAATGCAAATTATAGTGTAAACGATTCTTCACCAGGATGTCTGCTTGCACATACAGACATAACTGAGTAAAATAAACCAAAACTTTATTCAATTTATTCCGCATTAATATCTTTATCGGGGTTTGTCACTCAGTGCGCTTTGCCAAAATACATTTGAAATAAATACATACAGAGTAACGTCTCGCTGAATGTGTCCATATTTTACACGCATATTTACGGGCAATATAAACTTACCTCCAGTCCTGACCCTACTTGACGTATATTTGTTTGTAATGCTAACGAATATAAGATAAACTGATATTATATAAAATTCCATAAAAGAACCTGGTAAGTCCCAGTGATACGAGAAATAATTTGTAATTGTTGTAGAGGAGAATGCAAACCGAGCCATTTTAAATATATTGTAAGGACGTTCATTTTAACAAATTCAAACGAATGAACTATAAAGATGCCTTCTTTTATATACTCAATGAAAACCGTGTTACGGTTATATTAATAACAATGCGTCGGCGTAGGATCTGCGCGATTGTACCTCCATTACTCTACGTGCATCGGCCACGGTGCTGGTGGGTAATGTTGTGACTCCCGAAATAAACGTGACCGATGACGATTTCGAGAAAGGCGTCACACCAAACGATAATATAGATGCAGTCTCATAAATAAACGGTAGCTGGATTGAATGACAACCTATTTTTCGGTTAAGCTCGATTAGTAAGGATCATTAATAAAATGAATTGGAGATGATTAATTTCGAGCGTCGACGTTTTTGTAATTGCTTTTTGAGTTCAGTACCCCAAAACACTCTTACTTCTTTACTGGCTCTCCAACGTGTACCATAAGAACATATTGATCAGAAAGACGAGGTATCGATATTCTAACGAATCATACTCTCAACTATTCGTTGCTAACAGCAAAATATATGTTAACTGTCAATCAGTATCAGCTTACAGTTGCATTGGAAACAAATGTTCTACAATATCTGTAACAACGTTATTAGAACAGTGCTATGCTTCCTTCCTTACATAATATAAATGTTTGGATAACGTCTAAACTGGTGACAGTAAATGTTTTTTAAAATCAAATTAACGTATATTATTATATGTGACAGGTAACGTATATGTGATTTTGTATGTACTCGTAATTCAATTTTTTGTATGAAACGTTACGTGACTATAGTAATAGCCGTTTGACGCGACACTGAATCTATATTACGAGAATTAGTGTAATAGAATGAGACGAAAGATGTAGACGTTACGGGTGGCTAACTGTGTCGTCGTAGAAACGTAATTCTTTCATTCATGTGGCATGACGTAATCACTACAAGACGTTTTTTAAATATACATAAACGGTTTACTTCATCATCGTTTTCATTGCCGTTGTCAAGGTCAAGTTTGCGATAACCATTAGTCGTTCTCGCTTTACGTACCGGCCGATGCTTGGCAGCGTACTTGCTTACCTAGCCTCCGTAAATAACATTTAACGTAATATATCGACTGTTCAACTAATCCGTGTTTATATTTTCTAACTCTCCTGTTGTTTTAGGAAAATCTTGAACAATTTACGAGCGCTAAAATCGTCACTCATTATTGAAATAATGCCTTACGTAAACATCCTGTGGAAAACACAATCCAGGCCCTCTACTCGGCCAAGGTTGAGTGAATAAGGTGTACTGTTTACCTGCATATTTTTTATGGAGCATTTTATAATGGGCATACGGTAGAAAGACTATCGTATGTATTCAGATAAGAGAAATACAAACACGCTGTACGTGACGTGAATTGAAAATGATCATGCTGAAAATATCATGTAATTAATATTTGTAAAGCGTTATAAAAAAATTGTTTGCATTATATCACTTTCTATTCGCTTATTACATATCAGTTTACTATATTAACACGAAATCAATTTAGTTGCATTGAATTTTTTGCAACAGCCTGCCAAGCCAAGCATTGGCGGAAAAAGCCTTAAAGGTGGTAATGAAAAATTATTATAATCATCATAATAAAAATAAACAACTAAGTAACTATACCAGAAAAAATACGTACACGCTTTCTAATAATATGATGGAATTATATGATCTTCTATTTTAGTATATGAATTTCGAAAGCACTAGTAGAAATATAAAATAAATGAAAATGTTAAAATGGTATAATTATTGTTAATTACTAAACGGAAATAAAACACTCGGTACATTTAAAATTGTGCATTTGTAATTCAAGAATGAACAACAAGGCAGACTAAATTTATTTGGACAGGTAGAGTCTTACGTGAGCTTAAAATATAGAAACTGTAATGTGTGAAACGTCAAAAATACTTGTTTTTCGATGGAAAAGAACAGATGCCAATGATGATGAAGCGAACATGTAGTGTAGGCGCTATTAATCATCCGTTTGTAATAAACTAGATTGATTATGGCCAGATTTAGCGCTATGTTACATTTACTGTCTCACATAACTTTGGGAAATACGCTACAGGACTTCCTATCACAATTTTATCGTTTACGACATTGTATAAACAGGCAGCTTTGCGTAATGAACATTTTTACAGCTACGGTCGTAGTGAACACACAGTAGGCGCGTAGAAAAGCATAATATACATGATAGTTTTACAGTACGGTCAGATTTTCACGCACTTTGAACGTCTCGATAGTGAAATTAACGACTTCTACTTTTTGTTGAAATAGAGCAGTAATGTGTCATGACCCATAAGTTGACATACGACATTCCTCATAAGCGGGACGCTAATCGCCTACTTAAATAACCTTGACCTTCCAGCTGAACCAAAAATCCGTACAAGTATTTGATACAGAGCAAGTACTGGCGTTCGTCCAAAACTTTCTAAAAACGGGTTAGCTGCAATGTTTCAATTAAGCCCAACTGTCGGATGATGCGATGAGAAGTTGCAGCAAACCGTTTAAAAAGCTTCACTCGGATACTATACTCATTAAACGCCGTCAATTGAGAACATGATTTATGGTACAAGTCTAATCGCCATATTTTAGATGGAACCACAAACCTACATACTCTGTATCTAACGATTAACTTAGTTTTCATGCAGTATCGTCGATGTAACACTTTACAATTATTGTTTTAAAATTGGTTTTAATAACAGTAGACGATACAATATTAAACAATAATATTTAATAAGATGCATCATTGCCAGTTCTGACGAATAACTTGACATTTTGCGTATTTTTATACAATTTTATTACTTTGTTCAAGTCGTATAACAAAAATTACGTAGGGTGTAACTACTCCGGTCGGAACTTCCACACAGTTTGCAACTGTATTCTATTGCTCTAAATATGTATGTATTTTCTCACGGGCATATTCGTATTTTTATTTTTTATTTCTATTTGACACCTACATATGTATATGATTATTTCTTATACAAATAATTATTTTTTTATATAAATTGTTCTTACGTTTTTATTCTCGTTAAATAACGAAGGCATTTCATCTTTCTCGTGAACGTGAACATCACTGAGTTATAGAAAATATGAAGCTTAACTTTATAAGCACGGTTAAGATACCGTAAATTCAACACATCCCATAAAATATGTGCTATTTTTGGTCGATAATACATTGCATAAACGTCTATCTCTGATCTGAATAAAAATATGGAAGATAGCAAAACTTTATTCGATGTATTTAAATGTATCTATAGTTCGCTGAACAGAAAAAGAAAACTGTTTCTGTCTCTGCGCAGTCGTTGCCAAAATCAGATATCGTGCAAACTCGTTTATTTTATACACAAAACAACAGTTCTGGGTGAGTTTATACCAACAAACATTGTCATAAATAGAATATATATAACTGTTTTATACTATATGATACTGTGCGTAGTACAAACGTCATAATTATTATAATTATTACAATTAGTTGATAATTAGATTCATTGAAGAGTGCATGTCGCAGCAGACCTATGTAGTGCACTATAATTAGACGATGCGTCAGATTGCTTATGCGCATCGTTGGGGCAAATTCTTGGCCTATATTACGATGATACATAACAGCGCTAATATATAAAATAGCAATGAAAAAAATTGGTTTCTTATACACCTCACCCCTCATTTAAAGTTTTAATATATTTTGCATTTCTACCTGTTTTCTTGCATTCAACAACAAAGGAAGCACAATTAAAATGAACTAATTGTAACTATAGGACATTACGAACTTAATTTGTCTTTAGTTGAATTTACTATCGTATTACTTGTGTTTTGCGGGTCATTCCCTATTATTTTATTTAAATGGTTCACTTGTGCAAAACCCTGAAATGTTTGTTGTTGTTGAGAGATAATATTGGCATGTAAGTACGCAGTGGCGACTGTATTTGTCTTGTTTTCTTAATATTTCAAACAGGATATTGTAAACAATACTTGTTAAAATTGCAAAGTCACGGGTTAGAATAAAAACATGAAGCATAGAGGTACGACGAGTCGCGTCGTTGGAAACGACGTTACCGTTTATTGCACTATTAAACGTGCATAATGCGCCAAACAATACTGCTTCTTTGAAGTTCCAGAGTAATTCTATTGTTCTGCTCCAATACATACAAGAATGACTCGAACGACCTTGCTCTATACTACACGATAAGTCTGACTAGTACCTGTGATATGTACATTTGCGATAACTTCAATATACAATTAAATCTCAGTAATCAAATTCATTACACTTCATTATATGACATTTCCATTACTTCATTTAAGATTAGTCTACATTTTTCTAAATTCATATAAAATTAGTCGTTAAACACGCATACCTACTGTAAAATTGCTGTTTGTGCGGTGCGACTCAGCTCGGACAATTCATTTATTACAAATTAGAGCCTTCAGGATCCTAAACTTGTTAACACATAAATACTCAAAATGTATTGAGTAGGTACTTGCGATAGCTTAACACTAATAGAGGCGTATAAAAACATTTAATAATTTAATAATAAAAATTTGATTAAACTCAGAAAGTCTTAGACATAAGTGTCTCACTTTATTCATAATCTCTGTATGTATATGGAAGCGAGTCATTTGTGCATAAAATTAGCGAGAACACAATCGCATCATCGCTTGCTAATTAGTGTCTCGTTGATGCACCCAGCCAGACAGATTAGAACGACAAGTTGTTTACACATGCATTTAACATACAGTATTGTTTTGAAAATCATTGATCCACGTATATAATTCTTTTTTAAATTTGAAATAAGATAGACAGCTCGCCTGAAAGTGATGATCTTATCTACGATGTAGCATGCTTGACTAGTAGATGACTATTCACTCTATATTTCTATTAATGCCTATGTTTCTAATATAAGCAGAATATATGTACATATACCCATATGCTATATATATTACCTTGAAATTGTTTCGAGAATATAAAATGAAGTTGAACAAGTACGTGAATACAATACGGCAAAGGAAGAAAAATTGAAATATAATATGCTTTGAACAACCAAATCCGGTAATTGCGTTCATCTTCACAAACGTAATTTGAACAATTTTCTGCCAAATGCCAAATGCTACATGTTTACTGCATTCCATAAATTTACGTTAATGGTTTTAAAATTGGATGTTCTTGTATCAGATTTAAAGGGTAACACAATCATTATGTACGTGTTTGTGTCCTTAATGTAAAAATCCCAATACATTGTTTAAAAGATTTATGTGATAAATTTTACGTTCTATTTTTAAAATAATATACTTCATTAAAATGTAGTGCTAATTGAAAGTGTAGGTACCGCGGCGCCAGTAAGCGTCAATAAAAGCCTCGTTGCGCAGAGTGTAATATTTATCCATCGCGTCATTAAAATCTGCTCATACAAAAATGTTTCCGTAATTAAAAGAGTTCTCATTGCTCTTGTTTGAGGAGAAAAAAAACAATTGCCTTCCACTTTTTTCAATATGTTTTGTCTAACCACCGCCCATTTTTTTATAATAATACAAATTCATTGCAGGTATCCTACTTCATATAACATTGGAACGTTGTAATCTATCTTTTGCTTCTATACTCTGGGACTTCTAATCATCCGATATAAATCAATGACCGTCAAGCCATCAATCATCGAACATTATTTTTAATTTATTGTTTATTATTATTGCTTTAATACGTTTACTACGATGGTAGAGTATTCAATAGTAATTATATTGATACTTTGGTCAAAAATATAGGCACCCGTTGTGACGTAATTAAAAAATTTCACATATACATTTGCCAGATGTACCTATAATGTCCAAGAATATTTATTGATATTTTTATTCAAATAAAAGAGAAAATACGCCCGTTAGAAAGGAATTTTAACGATGTGCTTTAAGCGCAGTTTTTACCACAATTCGTGCAAGTTTCCACATCGATATAACAAGGGGTTCTTTTAAAAAAACATTAAAAATAATCTTTCCATGCTACTTCAAACGTCTGTGAGCGACGTATACTTAGCACCAGGTTAACCAGTTTCCTGTTTAACATATATTTTAACTATATTAAAATAAAAAGAGGCGTGACAGCGGAAAATTATCTCTCTGGTGTAATTATAGAACAATTAGTATCAATAAACTTAATAGAACGGATGACCTTTAAATAAAGATGTTTAATTTTATTACTATTCACATAAAATGCATGCACTTTAACTTCTGTAAAGATACGTACATGGAATCTAGGGTAATGATTGGACGCGCTAAGTGTTCAATGATGCCATAAATTGAAACACGCCATCAAACTATTAATCTCTGAACAACAAACTGCTTCATTGTAAGCGACGTGTGCGCAAGGCGCCGTGGCTTTTGACTTGACAACGAAGACGATAATAAATACCTATAGCAAACAAAAATGTGATAGGACAATAACAAGACAACACGAAATATCTTAATATGTCAAACACAAGTTACTTGGTACAGTCGATATCCTAGCACGCTATTTTCAGATAAATTGGCACGAATTGTAGAGACTCGCGGTATCTGCCAGCGACCAGTCAAGGAGCTGTCACAATAATGTTCCTGTCTGCATTCATTTAGCACGTATCAGTATTCGTATGCAAATAATAAATTATCTGAAGCACGAGTGTCCTTCAGCAGTCATCGTTAAAAGTGTTCGTTGTTATTTTTTAAATATCAAGGATTAATGAAGCGGCGCAGGTTGTTGTCGTAGACGCTTAATATAGATCAAAACGCGTAGGGTCTCATTTGGTATTCATACTTAAAGAAACCATTTATCACATCGAGCCGTTTCGTAAATTTTTGCATGCGAGATAAGAAAATCCTCTCGCCACAAATCGTCGCTCCCTGCCGCTAATTTTCCTGTACACCCAATACTTTTCCTTGAAACAATATTGCTACGTACTGCAAAGTTAGATGATTCACATCAAGTAATCAGTTGGTTAGGCTCAGAAATTCCACGAAGTGTGAAATATCATTGATAAAGGGTCTTTGATTAATTTGCGGAGCGAACCAGGCATGAAATAATTCGCTACATGAATCATTTAAGCAAATTTATATAAGATTGCATCTGGAATATAGCACCAGTTGTAATGGTTGCAATAAAGTAGATTTATTTCCTGCCAATCGTGGAATAATAATAAAATAGGAAAATAAATTTACGGCACTTAAATGCATGCGTAGGTGTAAATTGTTTATATAAAATACTTATTTCTTTCGTTCACGTCGAGTTTAGAATTCAGGAATGATCTGTTGAATTGATTTATTTGAAAGCTGTTATTACAGACCGAGTTATTTTTGTAAACAAAACAATTTAAAGTTATATTTTATAAATTATCTCATAATTCAATAATTATGTATGATATCCGAGTGTGGGACAAAATATGTAGTATTGAATATAATGTATTATATGTCAAAGGAAATTGTTAATTTACCTTTTACCTTTAAGAGAATAGTTGACAATAACCGATAGCGACATGATATGTCAGACGCGGCCTTGACATAGAACCGTTATAAAACAGATTACTCGTATCAGCTCGATGTCTGCTGCACACGCCATGTTATATTTCACCTCGCCATTATCATATTAGAACTGACACAAACACTCACACACTTGCTTAACTGGTTATTAAAGATATAATTACGTTTTCCGTATTAAAATAACAACTTAATTGTTGGTTACGCTCTGCGACTTCAGGGAAGTAAAAATAAAATGAATATGTGATAATTTGTTATGTGTACGTAACTATCCTGTGATCTATTGTGTCACACTGTTTCCGTGTCACCGTGACAGCCTGTTTTCGTGGTTCGTTTTGGGCAAAGTCCCAATGGCCTCAATTATTCGAAATATCGAATGGACTCGATACTTTAAAGCGACGTGGAATTAGGTCGAGGTCTTCTTCATTACGACCTAGAGGAATCGCGTCAGACTACGGTGTTGTTCGAATTACATTCACATATTGCAAATACATAGATAGCTTGCAAATCATAAACCGTTCATGAAAAATGCTCGTAAAATGCGTGCGTGTTGTAAAATTTATCTCATATGCTTTTATGACTGATCTCTTATGAAAATAGTTTCAATGTTAGTAAAGTGTCATTTTTATAACATGCTTTTAGAGTCAACATTTAGACTGACTCCTGCTGATTACATTCGACATGGGAACCCCGATACACTCGATTGTCTAGAACGATGGTACTCAAATTATATGCGTTTTACTCTGTGGAAATTTGATAAAAAGGTAGTATGCGTTAGTTTGTACAGACTTTGATTTATTTTATCAGAAGTACTTTTCTACGAGTGGATAATAAATAAAACACTATAATTTCCTTAACATTATCAGTAGCTAAAGATAATATATTGCAATCATGAAATGTACTACTAAGTGGTACCTACCAGGGTTGTTACGGATGCAAAAATTTTGACATCCGCGGATGCGGATGCGATACGGATGCGGATGCGGATTTTAAAGGGATAATTATTAAAATGTTAAGTGCATAAATAACTGAAAATCAATTGAAACTTAATGTTTTATTTATTTAATCCTATTTCTAAAACAAAATTACACAAGTTTTTAGTTTTACTTATGACACAAC
>DWDX01004054.1:0-12210 GCA_018245675.1 Agara michaeli
GGTTCTAAAGTGGCAGAAAGCCATTATTTACTGTAGGCCATTGTGAAATACAATTAATAGAAATCTATATCAGAGATCGCACAAACTGGCGTGTTAATCAATATCACTTGTATCGTATTGATCCGTCATATCTCTGTCCTTGTAATTACGAATGACCGTAATACTTAATTGTTAACTGCGGCTTGCGCGTCTCTCGCCCTCGCCCCTCGCCGGCCCGCCCTTGCTCCGGGCCAGTCTTTCGTAGCTAGACTGTGAGGACCATTTCTATGCTTTTATTTTAATCTAAAATTTATATATAACTAGTATGGATTTGTTAACTTCTTTCGCTTTTCCACTTTCAATTCAACGGGCAGTGGTAGTATTCCGCGATGATCTTATCGAACGTGAACTCTGTAATTAAATAGATTATACTGATTTATAAACGTAAATACGTTAAAAAAGTAATATATTAATGTTTCATTATCAGAATATAATATTCAATATTTTTAAACGAGGTCAACGTGTTAGGGGCATGCTCTTAAAGATAAAAAAGGTGAAACAAATAAAAATATCTTAAGATGATGTCAATTATGGAAGAATCTGGTAGGTAAACTTGAACCTTAATCGTTAGGGAATTATTATTTCTTTCTACACATTCATCGGACTAACCAAAACCCGCTATAAATCAAATCTGTTACAATTAATCTTTATCTTTATGGAGACGTTATCTCTACTTGGTATATAATGTTTTTATTAGTGGTTAATGTTCAAATTTCTCCTTGCGTTACTCTCATTGATTCATACAGGGATGACCTTTAACACAGGTACCTACTCGGTGTCGTAACCGCTGTCCTAATGGACTTTTCTGTCTTATAATATAATTTTGGTACGCTACGCAGTCTTACCTGAGTGCCAATTGAGGTGTCATATAACGAAGTAAACAGAAATAAGTGACGTGTAAAGAATTAACACAATGTGAACTGATTTTGGCAAATAGGTATGTAATAACTACATTAATATACGGCTGCGAAAAAATGTTTCTAAGTTTTGACGAAACATAAGGTACAGAATATATATAAATAGCATAGACAAGTATCATCTTTATAGGTATAGGTGACGTTCGTGCTTAAAATATACGAGGTAACAGTGCTGTTCATTAACCTTCGATGCTTAATGTATCTTTTTCTGTGTTATTTAAGATACAAATATCTATATGACCTATCGATAAAGTGACATTTTGAGTGCGTGTATAACAAAAAATCTTTGGTACACAGCGAGTCGTTGAGCGACAAACACTCACCGACGATTGGTCCCGAAAAGATTTACAAAACAGTATAGTACAACATTTGCGTTCCCCGTAAATCCTGAGCGTTCCGAACACTCGGTAAAGAGCCGAACGGGTTTGCTAACGGGAGGGAAAAGGTCGCCATATCCAATGAACCTCCACGAGCCCATCGGAATACACCTACACAATTTGCGTTACTAAAAAATCAGGCGAGTCCCTTTTTAAATAAAGGTACGGATTTTCTTTTTCTAAAACTTTGATGTAGGTATTTGTTACGTTTAAAAACGAGCTAGAACAAGTCCTGGTAGCAAATGATCACATTAAATATTTTAATATCGGATCCAGCTAGCATGCTTAGCTTGCTTGCCCAATTGGGAAATGAACCTAAAACTACCATGTTTACCACAAAAGCATAAAAAATAATAAAAAATGAGGGCTTAAATAAACCAAACTTATTAGATGGCATAAAGTCAAATATTTGAATTTTCAACTCTATATTACAAAGTATAAGTTACCAAGCTTTGAGTTTATTTTAACATCAATAATGGTAAGCACTTAGTTCGGTAGCTTGTTATTTACAACGGGTGCTTTTGCGAATAAACTTTACCAAAAAGTTGGGTTTTATTCGCTTTTGTACGCAAATTATCTTCGGTCTCTATTGTTGTATGATATTGAAATGAAAGGATCTCCCTTTACATAGAGTTTAATATAAACACATTACAATGCTAAAATTGTTTTTTAATGTATGGTGCTCTATGCTCTGTATGGTCTTTGTTAGTGGATTTAGGTAAAGATTGTGTGAAAGTAAAGGTATGTTAAGTTTTTTTACACTTATAGCCAATGTAATACTAATTATATACGAGTAACATTAAAATATTTTACTAAGCCTCGAAGCTGCATTCCTGTGATTGTTTTTATTGTGTTATAAAATATAACGTATCCTAGGGCCTGGCCACTAAACTTTTAATTCCAATAATGTACAATGACAACGTACCTACTCTTTCATAAAAACTTGAAATGGTGCAATGTCATCTAATGACGAGTCAGAACGAAATAAACAGCACGAGGATGCTATCTAATTACATATGCTCCATTAGGCAAAGGTACGGGTTAAAAGTAAAATTTAACGCTTGTATAGACTACTTACATCACGTGCCGGGCTAAAACATTCAGAAGGATAGTAACTAAAAATCGTATAAACAGCCTTTGTTTCGTGACAAATAATAAAACATTAAATCTATTTATAATTTTCATAGATATTTATCTATGTGGGACAAATCTAATATACGGTGCGTCATGTTAATGAACTTTAAAAAGCGGTGACAACATTTTTATGCTTACAATTTAAGTACTCTCGATTACCGATGGAAGAATATTAATACAAACAGTGGTTGGATACTGCGTTGTTCAGTTATCTTTATCAAAAGATATTCCGAGTAATGTGTGACATGTAGGTACAGCACTATCATCAATACGACCTGACGTTATTACGCTCAGCGGCATTTTTTTATCTGTTGTAAATATAACGATCGTGTCGTATCTATATCAAAAGCAATATTTTATTTGACTCGCAAGCAACATTTTGTATCTGGATACATTTTCAGACATTATATATCTTATTGTCTGCTAATGGACGAGCAAAACAAAAACAAGAGTTACGTTTTAATTAATTTAATCGCACGGTTTCATTCCAAGTTAAAAAGCGCCCCTATTTGGTGGTACGAGTTTTGCTGCGGCGAAAATAACATCCCTCGGAGAGTCGGTGAGCGGTGTGTGCAATTAATTAAGAACCGCAATCCGTGCAAATGTTGATGTAGCGCGTCACGTCTCTCCGTGCCTGTCCCCTGAGCACACATTGTTGCCGTTATGACCGCTTCACCAGGGTAAGCTTTCATCGGCAATGTTACCTTGATTGTCTTATTTCAACATACTGCTCCTATATAGGTACATACCGAATATTTCATACAATAGTATGAAATAATATACATATATGAGAAAATTATGTTCCTTAATATTCACATCTAATTGTTCATCGCGTCGCACTTGACATTGCTGATATGAAAATTATTATTGTAATTATAATTCTGTATTTACATATCGGTCTATATATGGCAATGGAAAAGGCATCAAAAACCTAATATTCACTACAAATATTACATTAATCTTTATTGCACACAAAATTTTATAGACAATAATACATGAATCTATATACCTAGGTAAGTAGGCATATACATAAATAAGTATACGCATAGGGGCCTCCGTTATTATACAGATATTTACATGCGACTGTTTTTCGTCACTAGTTAAAATTCCAGCTATAACAATTGGTAACTTTGACACCTTCCCTCGCTATCATTGAAATGTAAATTTATTTCAGTACTTGTTATTTTATCAACATCTATTTTGCGAACGGTAACGTTTTTTTTAGTCCCAATTTACGCAATCGGTATTTTGATACAATCAGTGTATTTGTTACCAATATTATATACACATGTATATAGGTAATACATTTATCTTTGTATAGTCGATGCATTATACAAATAAAATATGGCGACAGATAAAATATACATGAGTTAGATACCTAATAGCACAGGGTATCTGGGAAAAGTAAATCATAAAATCGAAGGTCGAAGTAGTGAGGTCTCCGAGGAAATCCCTGTGCCCAACAGAGGGCGAAGGAAGGTTAATGAAAACGAATCATTATGCTGTGATAGTAATACTAAACAGAATTTGTAACTAACAAGTTTGTTTGTACCTATACTTATGCATTCAATTACGATGTTATCTTTAAATCATCATCATTACAACTCTTTTATTTTTTCAATGTTGACACGGATCTTCTGTTAGAGCGAAAACAGATTGAGTTCCATGCTGATCAAGAGCGTGTTGGCAGTCTTCATACGATCATGTTTTCAACTCTTAGGGACATATGTTCCTCACAATATTTTCCTTCACCAGTGATATTATCAGCAATTACCACGTGTTTAATGTGAACAGAGTAGCCAATGAGCAAAAAACAGTCAGAAGTGAGCGTTGCCGCAAAGAACTTTAGGAATGCTCGTGTGAATTGGTTCAGTTAATAATGGGTATTAATAGTATATCATTAGTTGTTTTGTATCAATATAAGGTAATAGGACTGCCGGAATAAGATTGTTACCTACATTAGTCCAGTTAGTAAGACAGTATTACTGCATTTGGTATTAGTATCAGTACTTTTAGAAGTTAGTCACGGACACTTCGTTACTCTTGAGGACAGAAGTGGTGGCTTCCGTGGATTTCCGTGAAATAAACATGGACCAGCAGCATCTAAATCCTTCAAATCGAAATACAAATTGTCTTAATAAGCTCTCAATTTTCGTCCTAAGTTCCTCATTCTTCATACATTTAAACGGATATACCTATAGTAAAAGTGTCGCGAACCTTAGCGTGATAAATACATAATACGTTGATAATAAGTTTGTGACAAATAAATTGTACTATCGCGTGTCCATCAGCAGTAAGGAGTTACCAAACAGTTTCGTTAAGTTCCTTTCTATTACTTGTTTATTTTGTCGCTTGTTTTCGTAATTGTTACTAACTTTGATAAGATTAATTGTGTCATGTTAAGATTATTCAATTACTAAACAGATGTATTGTCGGCACGCTTTTACAAGCTAATCATTACCGACTCTATTTTATTTCACAAAGTTTTTGTATTGAATTTATGATACATGTATGTAGATATGAAGTACCTAATAGTGACCATTTTCTGTCGTAACATATGATTGTAGCTTATAGCAATAAGGTTGGGGTTTGGGAATGTGTGCAAACTGAGCTGTGAAAACCGATAAAAGTTTCTGCGGACTATTATTTCCCTCAGACACAGACTTTTGTTCTGTGATTAACTTAAATGTTACTATTAAAGTAATTTCATTCGACGGGCATGTGTAGCAGTAGACTGATGAAGATGTTGATAAAATTATAATGTACAGTTCTTGTTAAATTTTTCGCTTTGTTTAATTTAATTATCATTTCATATAAGTATGAATCATAATGAAATGTAATCAGAGTGAAGATTAATTTTCTCAATAGCCAGTAAGTACTAATCATTCTATAGGTTCAGATAACTATTAGGATGCGATGTTATTTTTAAAATCGCGTTTCATTTCATTTAAAACATATATACAAAATTATAATAATATCAGGAGTTACAACAGATATCATACATATAATTTCATTGTACTAAAATATAAAACTAATGTTTATTTCATACTAGAGGTTTAAGAAAATACTTTTAAAATGTCTTAGAGCTTATCGCCGGCTTCGACCACCTCAACAAAAAGCAGCGTCTCATGGTTTTATTGATAATTCATGTCAATAATATTCAATTATGAACACAGAAATATATTTCAGAGTCAAATATTATATACATATATCACGTGAAGATATCATATACCATATTACAGGCGCTCCGAACACTGAACTCTAACAACTCGAAAACTGATGCAACAATTTTGGAACTTGTGCTGAAAGTCTGGGCATGGCATGGCTCTTATATAGTTCTTATACCTAATGAGAAGTACTCGATATGGCATATTAGGTACATCTTTAATCGAGAAAAATATTTTACACTCGTAATTAATATGTAAATTTCAAACAACAGTTAATCATCTGTAGGCATACCCAGACTTCAGATCTCCTTTACCCATCCTGTATATTCACCTCTAATGCTAATATTATAGGTCACTAAGTAAGACATTGTGCTACATTCCTCGTAGCATTCCGACTCCGCTAGCAGCTATCAAATTTGTAATAATCATCTTATTACATTCTCAAGATTACATTACATTCTGAACTGATCCGACACAATTTGCATTTTGTGGTGACTTAAAGCGACGAACACGTCAATTAAACGATTTCTGCAGAACAGCTTTTGCAATTGGGGCACAGTGTAACCGATATTTGTTATATTGAATCACGTCGAGTCAATAAACGATTGTCAGGTAATAGAGACATATCGAATGCGAGACGAAGATGAAGACGAAGGAAGAAATGATGTTGCTATATTTAGAGTTTTTATTTCTGTAAATGGATGTTGTTATGCGGTGAGCCTGTTGCTATGCTATACCTGCTATATTTATTATCCGAATGCACATTGTTGTTAAGACGCCACCGAACGCTTCATGTAAATATGCAGATTCGGAAAAGGTTACACCAAATTCTAGTTTAATATTAGCCCTTAGCCAATAGGCTTCCAATTAGACTACACCTGTAAATAATACATATATATTTATTAACATCAAATGTATAAAATTTAGACATGGCAGTTTCGGTAACTTTCGCTGGAAATGATTTATTCAAACGGCTTAAAAGGAATTTGACGTTTTCATGAAATAAAAGTATTGAGGCTGCCTGGCGATGTTAGGCATTTGCTCGGCTATGTTTTGATTTTACCCAGTCAGGTACTCAATCCGACAAAACCTTTAGGATAATGATGCTACATGATAGAAAATTCGATATACATTTTATGTACTGTTTTTGACAAAAAAAATAATCCAACCACTATCCGATCACTACAAAGGTAGATAAGTTTGCCAACAAAGTTTTAAATGAAAATGAATATGACATTGATTTACGAGAGAAAAGCATCACGGTGAGCGTATTAAACTTTTACAGAAAACTGGCTTTGTCACATTTTTACGGTGAGCAGATAGATAAGTAAATTAGTGCAGAAGCCGCGTTCAGCGACAGTCGTGAGGCTCATGGATGACATCTGCGACATTTCCATTACTTTTATCTCAAAGACGTCACCGCACAACGAGACAACGCTCCGATTGCTATCAAACCTGCCATTGTGTATTGTTATAATCCAACTTAACAATTAAATTTAATTATACGTAAAACGTAATGATGTATTTAGTTATTTCATTTGAATATGTAAAATTATTGTGTCATGTAGATTGGAGTGCCGCGCGGTTGCGACGCATAATTGTCTAGACTGAATCATATTTTCAAAGCGCTTATGCATGATGTGTGAAATAGTGTTAACCAACTTATTATTAAATGGTTTGGATATAATTTACATTGAATATTATGATTATAATGCTGAATATCATATTTATTTCGTGACTTAATAAAATACGTCACTGCAAAATTTAAATAGGAATTATACTCATAATATAATGTAGGTATTATGCATAACGTAATGTTTAGTTTAGGAGTACAAACCCGAGCTGGTGGCGCAGTTGAACTTTTGACTCATTTTAAATTCCCTTCGTATTTAGGAATATTCCTTAAATACTCATCTGTAAATTTTGTCCACATAAGAATTCGAATAAAGGTGTGTACTGTCTTTCTTATCTTTTCTATTATAAATAACTCCGAGTATTAAATCGAGTGTTAAACTTTATTACTAAAGGTTTAATTTAAGGGTGTTGAGTGAAGTATTCCGTAACACAGCGTTACCTACACCTAGCTCCGTAGACAATGAGACATAAGCACTTTTTACTCGAACTTTAAAATTAGACGATACATTATATTTCTTTATGCTATAAACTAATTTCGTCATTACAAAATTTTTGTTAAATGTATTTTTATTCAAATACACGTATTACATCGCAAACAGTCCTAAAATTGGCTAATCCAAACGGCTTCGCAAACAAACTGTAAGTAACAAAATATAAGGACCTAGTTTCCTGAATGTAAATAACTAATGGCAACTGGATCACGTGAATTATAAATAACCTTTAATACTGCCTCAGGTTTTTCAAGGCGTCATTAATATTATAGTAGCAGTAGTAACCAGCAATGGATCAAATTTACGAGCTGGCACGGTCGCAAGTATTCAATGCAGCCGGTATTACTTTTGTGGACTATAATTAATAGCATTTGAAACTGCCATTGACTCGAAACGGCGAAGTTTCGCTTCGAAGTCGTTAAATTAAATTTCGCTATCCGAAGCTAAACATTAATGTGACGGTAATTTCAAAGCATTGGCCAAATTAAAAAGTTTCCGTAATGATATAGTATTAACACGTAGAGTATTTTGCAACTTGACACAATTTTCTGCTCCGATACATTTCTATGAAATGTTATATAATTTTTCGTGTAACGCTGTGGCTTACAAGAGATCACGTACTTTCGGATTTGGTTAAAACATTTATAATTCGTTTGTTTGAACCTTTTCCTCCACGGAAATGTTACAACGCTAGTTTTTTCATTACTTACTTCTCACGTGAGGAAAGCCAACCAAGAGAGCGCTTGACTGGAGGGTAGTTGTTTCTAAAGATTCACGCCGGTAACAAATGAGCACTATTTCTCTTTAAACGATCTTTTAGTTCAAGTCTCACTTTTCAAACTTTGCGTCAAGTATGTTTGAGTATAGAAACAACGCGGCTCGAGCCCGGAGTGAATTGCGAAAACAAGATTGATGCGATTAGATAACAAAGTTCAGATCCTAAATGAGCATAACATTGTTGTGTGCTTTTCGCTTGCTACCCATACACTTATTTAATAAGAGGACACTGAGGAATGCCTCTTTAGACCTCGTTTTATTGAATTTCATGTATTTAAAAGAGAAACCAAGTCTATCAGTTTCTCATGTAATGTCGAAGATATGTTTTTAAAGGTAAATAAAATAAACTTTCCTCTTTAAATCACATCTATCTTTTCGTAGACTGAATATACATACATACTTGTAGTATAAAATACGACTTATTTTTGCCTCCGAATCGCAACCTACATTTACCGCGTTGCGGAAATGTAGGTACTCGGTTAATAGTAATTTATGAAACACATTTATTTTTACGAACACAAAATGAACTGTATTTTGTGTTGATTACGTACCATAGGCTCTTTAAATAAGTATAGCTTTGACTTTTAAAACGTGCTTTATTATGTAAGTAGTTGTCATATGGATGTGGTTCACCGCCTGCATCATCTCCACTTTACTACACTCCACTACATCTGCACCAATTAGCAGTGGACTATTCATTCGACTCAGAAAAAAGTAAAGAGATCCGACCAAAACACTTATCTAAAATAAGGGCTAAGAGGCCGAGATTTTTTGATAGGTACCTAACCTATCAAAAAATCTCGGCCTCTTAAAGTACTGAGATCTAAAACTAGAGTAAGTTCTGACCGCAGTTTTATTCTAAACAAATTACATATCCAACATACTCTTTTTGTCTCTAGGATACATAATTGAACACCTACCTTCAATTATCAACAAAGTGTAATGAAACAATATTTGAAACATTCTAACTGGACAAATTGGATGATCGGCGCGCGTACAAATTACACGCACAACTACGAACACTCTACGAACATTTGTATTGCACTCATCGTTTGCCGGTTCATTTCAGCAAAACAGTGAAGGGTCCTAGCGTGTTCGGAGCATATCGGATGTGACTTCTCTAAGCAGGACGCGTCGGCGTGTTCACGCGTTGCATTATTTATTCTCTACTACCAATACTTGCACATACCATTGGGAAGCTGAACGCTAATGCCTATAAGAGAGCTACTAAAATTGCTCTTAAATTTTAAAGTGTCATATTAGATATCTCAAGTGTAATAGGTAACGTAGCTACTCTTATTTCATACTTAATGTAAAGCGACCCCGACGTCGTTAGTCATTATTAAGCCATCGTTGTCAGGTAGCTGCATGTCGTATTATTATAGGCGCCAGGTGCTTCTAATGGCACACATTTCTGTTATAGCGCACAATGTTATTTGAAATTCGAAGGTTTAATTCATTATGGTCTAACACTCATGTTATATTATCTACAGAAATAACATAGTAGTAACGTTTATAATTCGCCGTTGTAAAACACTTCACATTATCTACATAATATTTTGCTAAGTTATCGTATTCTGTTTTGTTTGTTTTCTTGGGCTTATTTGAACTCGTGTAAGACTGAATCTTTAAGCTATTCATTAATAGCGGGATAATTACAAAAGCTACTGTAAATACAACAGTAACAAGCAAATAATGGAAGCAAATATTTCACCCTTGCATTGTTCGAAAAGATTTAGGCTTAGAACAAACAAGGACATAAAGTCGTTGTAACTTGGAATGTTACAGTCACACAAGAACAGCGCGGACGCTATTATATTACCGTACGTATGTCTACATAACGGCTATGTAACTTACATTGTGAAGTAATATAAATAAATGTTACTTAACAGTTCTGTTTTACTAATGTTGATTTATTTCATTTGAAAAGAAATTAGCTTTGTGTCCTCAGTGTTATATTACTGCCCGCGAAACCTTGCCACTTTGTTCTCCAAGTTATGGATATAGCTACAATTATATGCATTTGAAACTTACTTACTTAAGCGATTTAGTCATTATTTATTTATTTCTTTCGAAAAGCGCTTGTCGTTACGGAATCTTCTACACAACTTTCAGTTGAGAGGCAATAAGTTTGGCATCATATGAGAAGAACTAGCACAGATATTATTACGATTCGCTAACACGGAAAGCCGAACTGTCCGTCCCTATACTGCATGCAATAGGCACAGCGAAGTGAAAAATATAGCTATGTTCATTTAATGCATGTTGTGTTAAAAGTGATCTATAATCGCCTTTGAGTGTAAAGCTTTATTACTTTATTAACATAAACACGTCTACGCAGTGTACGCGCAGTATGTAACCAGAAACTCGGCCCTACGTAACCAGAGCCAGTGTAATTATTAACGACGGTGTAATATCAGTAATCTTTCTGTAAGCTAATGACTGTTACTGTATACGATATTGTCGGAAATACAAACTGATCTCTATTATTATATTATTTTGATACATTGCGTAACGCCGCACGCCTCTTGCTTAGCAAATTGTTGCTGTACTATTTAAAATTTGAAGACGAACGTAATACTAGAAATGTTATACCACGATTCGTAACAAATTTCATGCGGCATTAAACTAACAGAGTTACACGCACACACTCGCACATTTGCATGTATATGTATATCACTATATAGTTTTAGTACATTCATATACATTTTTAAACTAAATGAAAGTATTAACTAATATTAGGTATATTCTAAATGTTAAAGCAAAAATAAGTGTACTTAAAAAAAGGAATACAAATATTTGCCCCAGAAAATGAAGAATATAATATCATAGAATATATCATCATACCTACAACGGAGCGACCGCTTCATAAATTAAAATAAATGTCTAGTGATTTATATAAATGAGCAGTGATTTAAACAAAAATGCGAACGTATTAATCGTCGGTTTCGGTTTACTTACTCAGTATTATTTTGTATCATACTAGACACCACCCGGTCTCTTCACTGACTGTGGATGAACAAGGAGTAAGGAGTTTTGTATTTGAATATAGTTTTATAATTTCATGCACCTTAAATGATTTTTTCCATCAATATTTTTTTTACAAATTCACCATACCATATTTCGCCAAAATCAACACAATTTTCTTGATGGCCAAACATACAAGCAGACAATTATTCGGAAAATGCTTGTTTTATTGTATGACTTCCATCAATGTACAGCAGACTTCATACTCTTAGAAAAGCTTGTAGAAAACTCTTTTATTTTGGGTTTTCACACGGTGGTATCCTTTACCGCTATAACAAAGGTATTCAATCATAAAACGCGCATAGGATTGTACAATTAGAGTTAGAATAGGTATTGATCCTAAGATAAATATAGTTGGAATATGAGCGTCTGTTTAAACATACATGCACGTATTGATAGCCAATACGTTTGATTGGGTAACATAGTAAAGTATTCGTGACGTAACGAACACAGTATAATTAGACAGCCATTTAACCGCATTCGTGGTTTCCGTGATAATGAGAATCAGCTTACGTTCTAACTGCGATGCTGAATTTTTTTTCTATTAAGTATGTCTTCTTGGCGGGAATACAAACAAATAAATAGCTATAATGGGCATTTACTGTATGACAATGAGAAAAATCTTGGATATACCTCATTCATGTGT